>CM037852.1:56855644-57091214 GCA_021234595.1 Delia radicum
GGCAATAATATCACATCCTTTTTACTGCGTTGTCTTAATTACACGAGTTTCCGTTCTCCTTTATTTACTCACGTGAGCAAATGTGAAACAAAAATCTTAGTGAGTGATTTGAATTTTTCTTCTAGTGAGGCCAAGTGAGCATGAGTAAAAGTTGACAAATTTCCCATCTTTTTGCAAGCCTTTTTTAAAAATTCTCAAATTTGTAATTTTGCATTGTTTAGGTTAATGTACTATAAAGTGGTTCAATTTAAAAATAGTACCTAGCCTAAAAATTTACATATCGCCCATTTACTTCAATAACGTCATAACTCAAAAATTTTGATTTTGTAGTAAACGAGTTTAAAGTTTTCAATTTACTCCCACCTTGAAGAAAAAAATAACGACATAATTTCTCTCAAGGGGTGAGTATACAAGATATCAATACGATTTTTTTATACAATATGATACGTGATATAAGAAAAAATTCTGCGTCATTAACTCAAAAATCATGTTTTTTGAGTTGTGACGTTCTTGAAGTAAATGAGCGATATGTTTCGACATGTACATGCTAAAAATTTAAATCCACTAAAAAAAATTAAACAGCTAGTGCTAGCGAGTGCAAATTTTACTTTATGTCTCATTTATTAATAAAAGTTTATGCCAGTTACCTGATGAATTTTTTAGCGGGTTTAAATTTTTGACATATTCATATCAAAACATATGTTAACTTTTGAGCCATGTTCTATTTTGAAATAAAACAAAATATTAACGAAATGTTTTTTATTTCCTTGAAAAAATGTCTTAAATATATCCAAAACACCCCCGGTAAAAATTTTAATATGGAGTCTAATATCATTATTACTCATTTTATAAATTCCCATATATAAACACATACAAATTGATCAGAAGAATGGGTCATCTACTTGTATCTAATTATATCAAATTAGATATTTTATCCGAGATTTGTCCATATCCGGGACATTCATTTTTTTTTTTTTTTTTTAAAGAGAAGCAACACTCAGGAAATTCTTCCTATTAATTAATGTGTTGCTTTCTTTGGAAAGGGGATAGTGGAGAGATGAAAGATGGTGAAAGATGAAGGGCTTCAAACATGGCAACACTGCAATTGCGAGCGATGATGTAGAGTTGATTAATTTATTGAAGCTTTTTGTTTCATAGCCCTGATTCATTATTTTACTTCGGTGGGGTTAAGTGCTATGGGAACACCGAAGGTGGGTGTAGCGATACATGTGATAGAAAACTCATACATATTATTTTTCTAAATTGATGTTTTCGTCACCGGGAATCGAACCCGGGACCATCCGTGTAACAGTCCAACGCGCTAACCATTATATCTAATTGGATATAAATATATCTAATTTTATATAATTTTAGGC
Source organism: Delia radicum (assembly GCA_021234595.1). Taxonomy (NCBI): domain Eukaryota; kingdom Metazoa; phylum Arthropoda; class Insecta; order Diptera; family Anthomyiidae; genus Delia; species Delia radicum. The sequence continues at coordinate 56,857,021 of CM037852.1, forward strand.
GATAGTAGTTATGCTTTTTGTGACATGAAGTTATGTTTAAAAGTATTTAAGTTGAAAATTAAAATTTCCAGAAACCAAAATTTTTCAAAACTATTTTTGGTTTAAATGAAACAACGAAATGTTTAAAAATTATCAGGAAAAAAATAAGTGTTTAGTGTTAGTGTTGTCTTATAAAATGTACACATTTCTTATTTGAAATCACTTGAATATGATTTCGTTATAAAAAATAATAGGGTTATATGTGAATCCATATGTAATAATGTCTTAACTTTCAGACAGAGTACGTATTTGAACACCACGAACTGTTCATTTTTGTTTTTTTTTTGTATCAACGTACACGAAAGATAAAACAAAAAATGTTTCTTTTCCATTTGTAACTAAACCAGAGATCTCATTTTCATGTTGGTGTTATGATTGTGTGATCTACTTACTACTGGCTTCTCGTTCGTGAAATAAAAAATGAACCGTAACCAATTTGCTGCGTTTTAATATGAAAAAAAAAATATTTTCTTTTCTTGAAAAAGGAACGGCGAACAAAACAATGTGAATGTATTTTACAATGTACGTATAATGATCATGTTTTTTATGTTGTTGATGATAATGTATGCATATGATGCTTATTTGTTTTTTTTTTTCACAATTCTGTAATATGTATTAATAAAATGGATAGACTTTAAAAAATGAACAACAATACACTTTCAATATTATTGATAAATATTTGTTTGTCAATAAATTATTTCAAATTAAAATATTGTACCCTATTTTGGTAGTTTATCATATAAAGTGCAATAAATATTATTGATAAGGAATTCGAATAAAATCCAAAATTTAAAATTTGATAAGTTTTAGGTTATTTACAAAAAAATTAATTGGTGTACCCTAGAAATTAATCAATTAAATTGAAGAATTCAAAATTATTTTTTATTTGTTTTTTTTCAGTGACATATTAAAAAGTATGTGGCAATATTGAAATATTAGTTTTTTTGAAATTTGTTTTTTGATGTATAAAAACTAATAAATTAAAAATGCATATATATTATTGCGATATAAAAAATAATCAAAATAAACGTCGTTTCATGTAATACTGCATTCACACTAGATAGCAAAACATATGTTTTGCTATGTCATCAAGTACCACCTGTTTATAGACTACTGCCAAATTTTGAGCAAGTTCCGTCATTTACTTTGCGTTTAACAGCTGTTCAAAAACATACAACCTCGTGAATTTTTTTAAAAATGGAAAAAAGTGAATTTCAAGTGCTTACTATTTTTTGCAAAAAAAAAGCCGTCAATCAAACCAAGGAAAAGCTTGATAAATACTATGGGGACTCTGCATCATCGATTTCAATGGTAAAAAAGTGGTTTACTGACTTTCGTTGTGGTCGCACAAGTACAAATGACGCTGAACGGCCAATTGTGGTCAATAAAGTGTCGAAAAAAATCCACGATATGGTGTTGGCCGATCGAAGAGTAAAAAAGCGTCAGATTGTTGATGCAAAATGATGAAAAACAATAAACGGTGAATATATGCCAACTTATTGGACCGATTTAACGAGGATTTAAAAAAAAAACGACCCCATATGGCCAAGAAATACCTATTTTATGGACCTCGAAAAATCCTATTTTTTGGAAGGGATACAAAAATTGGAGAAACGTTGGACTAAGTGTATTGAGCTAAAAGGAGATTATGTTGAAAAATATTTTTTTTTTTTTTGCAAAAAAATTGTTTCGTTCAAAAAGTCACGGACTTATTGATCCGCCCTTGTATTACAAAAAAAAAAATATTATATATATATATAAAAAACTATGCAGACACTCTAATTTAGAAAAACATCAATTGCCATGCATAAAACAACAAATCCTATTTCGACAAACGTTCTGTTATTCTTATGATCTATTAAAATTAAGAGGATATTGTTGATATTCAGTATATATCAATTAAAATTGGGAAAAATTAAAGGCAGCATATATTAACTTGAATTCTGAAACGATTGCAAACAAGAAGATATGAAATATGCTGTCTTGTTGATGGTTTATTGTGAATTTCAAAAAACAAAGTTAAAATTAGATACTTTAAACTATTAATTAATTTTAAATTAATTTCGAACAAAATATATTATGATTTTGAAATTGGGTAATTTTGACAAACACAGATGGAGTGTAATTTTAAACAGGATAGAAGTGCTAATTCTTTTTGAATTTCGAATAATATTTTTCGTATTGACATTTTTGTATTTAAATATCAATTTATGGAATATTTACACATCATTTCCCTTTGTTATTTAAAGTATTTAAGTACACTTAGGAAATTATGTTGGTAAAGACGACAGCAATTGTAGTCAAAAACAAATGAAATTTCATTTAAAAAAAGGACGACTTACATTTCATTAAATTCAACTAACATTGTCATTTGTTTTTTAATGTTCAAAAAATGACTAACATTTTAGTAAAAATGAACCACATGGTAGTAAAAAACAAACCAATTTTTTTTTTTTTTTATTTTTTAAATAACAAAAAACAACTGTAAAAAATGAATGTAAAATCATAAAACAGTCATTTGATGTGAGTTGTTTTTTTAAATGAACTACAATGTTAGTTAAAAATTTTATTTGTTCTACAAATGACTTACATTTACATTAAAAATAATGAAACTGTATTACAACCCAAACAACTACATATTTTTAAAGCAGAAGTTCCCTGAGTGTATCATTTAAAGTTCAAAAAAATACCATTGAAATTAAAAAAACATTACCAGAAAATAGCAATTACAAACCAAAAACAAAATCCGCTATAAAAAACACAATTAAAATTCAAAATATACGAAATTAAAATCAAAAAATGTCAATTCAAAAATACCAAGTGAATTCAAAAAAATAAAACTAAACTAATATTTTTTAACTACTTTTGCTATTTTTTTAATTTTCTTTGAATGTTTTTGAATTCCATTTGTTATTTTTTGAATAACAGTTTTGGGACTTTAGCACATTTAATTACATAAATGCAATTAATGTTTATCCCGATGGAAATAAATTTAAATAACAAATATGCAGGTGCTTGTGCAAATTTAAATGTAACTGACACTAATAGAAAACATATGATTTTCTATTGTTGATTTACTTGAATAAACGTCTCTACATTGCTAGGTCTGTCAAAAAACAGAGTAGTATTTGGAAGATGACAAAAGCCAATTGTGACAATTTTTTGTTGTTGTTTTTGTTTTTTCTTTGATATTTTAAATTTTGAATCTCGCTCCTAGACGAGGACAAGAAATTCTCATTGAGTTTGTGATTTAACATAACAAATATCTCTAGAAATTCTAATAACAAAGTCCCCTGAAGATTTCCTTGGGCAGGAATGAAATCCGGATAGGGACACGCCTACATCAGATTGCTTTTCACAATTTGTTAAATAAGTTTTGGGACTTTAGCACATTTAATTACTATAAAAACATTTAATATTGTTTGAAATTTAATTGGCATTTTCGAATTTTAATTGCATTTTTTATTGGAGATTATTTTTTAATTTCAATTGCTACTTTTTGAATTTCAAATTATATTTTTTGATTTACAATTGCTTTTTTTTTGTAAAATTATCAATAATATTTAAAGTCTGTATTCCACTTTATATAATAAACTACCAAGATAGGGTACAATATTTTAATTTGGAATAATTTATTGACAAACAAATATTTATCAATAATATTGAACGTGTATTGTTGGTCACTGTATATTTTTTAAATTTCAATTAACAATAATACAATTTTTAAAGTCTATCCATTTTATTAATATCACAGAATTGTGAAAAAGAACAAATAAGTATCATATACATTATACACATTGTAAAATACATTCATATTTTTTTTTGTTCACCGTTTCTTTTTCAAGAAAAGAAAATATTTTTTTTTCATGTTAAAAACGCAGCAAATTGTTTACGACTCATTTTTCATTCTATGATCGAGAAACAAGTAGATAAAATAATCATTACCATACTCATTAGGCTGAGTTTTTTGGATGTTGATTAACAAATTATTAATTACCTGGTTAGTTAATCAGAAAACATTTTTAACCGGGAGTTAATCAGTCGTGTTGTTTTTCAGTGATTGTTTAAGAACTGTCAAACTTTTCAGTATTACCCTGTTTATAAATTGGAAAAAACTTGGCAACATTGACATTTTTTAGTTATATGGCAACATTTGCTTATGTCAAAAGAAAAAAAAATATAAATAAAAAACGCCCCCAAGCTAGTAATTTCCAAATTAAAATTTAACTTTTGAGTAAAAAAAACTATAATGGGATCAAAAAGATCTAAAAACTTTTTATCAAAAGAAATTGAGGATTTGCTCAGACTCGTAGAAAAAAATAAAAAGATAATTGAGTGTAAAACAAGTGGAAGCATTAAAGTCCGATGTGCCGAATTTGGTATAAAAAGGATTAAATTCGGCTGTGACGAATTTTTGGATACCCTCCATCTCGGTGTTTTCATAAACCAGGGAAAGTGCAAACAATATAAATATCTATATTCTTTGTAAAAATAACAAAAATAATGTTGTTTTTATAAGTAAAACAAAATATGACTGATTGATTAATGTATTTGGGATGTTACAAAAGAAAAAATGTTTAATTAAAGTTTACTTAAATGAATCTGAAATTCTGCATGCTTATATACTGTTATAACAGTGGGTATTCAAAGGTTATTCTGATTATCGTGTAGTGAAAAATATATATATTTTTATATTTCCTTATGATGTTAAAAAAACTGTTGTAAAATTCGCCTGTTGTTTGTCTCTTTGCCCATATAAAAATGAAAGAAAGTTACTAAAATATATTTTTGGATCGTTAGAAGAGATGCAATGAATACAAACGCATAAAAACAGTTTCGAATAATCAGAATTTTAGATAAATTTAAGGGAACAAAAATACGCTTGCGGAGACATACATAATGAAATAATTATGAAATGCCAGTTTACATTACAACACATGTGTTTATACTATACATCACATAAGTAAAACGGAAAGTGTGATGAAACTAAGTTTTTCAAAAATTATAAAAGAAAATCTTTCGAGTGTTTAGGGTGTTTTCGAGACACAAAAAATTAAAGAAACTGGTATTTCAAATTATTGTTTTTCAGCTCAGTTGCTTGTAAAATTCTCGTTTACGACTCCTAGAATAAGAACCCTAAGAAATTTTCCCAAAATTCGATTGGTTTTTACACATCAATACTTTAATTTAGATTATTTTTGTATGTATCAAATAAAAATTAGGGCTTTTAAGGAAAACAAATGCATATAATCAAAAGATTTTAAGATGAAGTATGCACCTTATATGTCTTAAATAAAAAAGTTCTGAAAGTGAATGTCCTTTAAATTTAATGGGGTTTTTAATAAATGTAATTAGAGTGTAAGAGTTTCCTTGCAAATTTATTAAAGGTTGAGAATGAGAATAAGTAAAAATAGTGTACGAAAAAAAATTATGAATTTACATTGTTGAATTCGGGGAGTTTATTCCTGGATATTTTTTTGATCTGATAACGATTAATGTGTTATGGCAACTCCGGTTAATGCAGTCAAATAAATAAAGAATTTTAACTCAACTATTTTGTTCTACCTTTTTTCTAATTGGTGATTTTTTGATTTGTTGGGGTTAACAAAAAAGGTATATGGCAAGCCTGGTATCTGGAAAACAAAAGAATGCTTTATAAATTAGCTTAACAATTTTTCGAGGGCTTCTCACGTTTGCACTCATAACCAGTGTTGCCAGGTTTGCAGAGCATAAAAATGTCAAATTTTCTAAAAAAAAACGGCAAAATCGCCATCATATTTTGAAAAATCGTCAAAATAAAATATATTTGTTAGAAGAGGGATAAAGTTTTAATAAAAAATAAAATACAATAGTGTTATTCACATTTCAAATGTTAACGTGTTATCGTTGTAATATAACACGATTTTTGACACTTCTCTTTGGTTTAAACTTCGAAAATCATTATATTTTACAACGATATTCATTTTATAAAATGTTGAAACTGTGTGCCCCAGTAGGCTAGTTGGTAGCGTGCTGGCTTTCAGTAGCACAACTTTTTAAATCTTAAATTCTTTTACAAAATTTGGAAATTCTTTAACAATAAGTCTGTTCGATTACTTTTCCTGTAAAGTTTAGTAAAAACTACTCAGTAACAAAATTACAAAAAGTAAGACAAATTTACAAAAAAGTAAACGAACAGAAAATTTGTAGGAATTATTAAATTAGATAAAACAGCTTGTTTTAAATATTTAAAAAAAAATCAACTGATCATAATGAAAAGGAAAAAGTTAATTGAAATTATCGACCAAAAATAATTTAAATGTTTTTTAACTTCTTCCATAGTTAATTATTTAATATTTTTCACTTTCAATCCATAAACAATTAAAATTTAATTTTTGTTTTTGTTTACTAAAAATACAAGCATATTTTTTTAGTCATATGTTTTTTTCATCTTACAAATTCTTACTGGCAAAAATGTATCCATTAAAAATTTGTAAGTTCTTTGGCATCAAACTGTCACTTTACTATCCCTTTTTACCAGTTTTTACTGAGTATTTGTCTAAAGGAAAACCTTTCAGTAAACACTTGTACAAATTTTTGTGTTGTAGAACAAACTTAATGGTATATTTTTTATTTATTAAATTTTGGCACTTTATTTATATTATTAGGCCTGTTTTTTAAGCACCGGATTTATTTTTGGATTTATTTTGTTTCATTTAAAGTTGTATATATATCATCTTTCAACATGAAATATATTCGGGCTAGAGATCTGTTTGTTTCGCAAAAAAAGTCCATGCCTTGTGTTTTAACATGAACATTTTTTTATTTTTATTTAAATCTAACTCCAATTAAATTTTATAAATTTCGTCATTTTATAAAAATTTAAAAAAATGGTCTAACAATATACACACAGAAACTAAATTAAGCTAAACCCGTAATGAATTTATAAAAAAATAAATGCGGTTTGGATTAAGTTTTATTCAATTCTAGGATTTGCATTTTTGCAAAATTGTATTTCACATCATATTAGCATATAAAAGCTAGCTATCGATCAAAAACCAATGTTTTTGCTTTCAATTTTTAACGAAATAATATAAATTTAATAATCGAGCCGGCGATTTTATGAGAATGATAAATAATTAGATCTTGCTGACATATTAAATTATTGTCAAAAATCGTCATTTTGGGTATTAAATATCATCAAAATGACGACAAATCGTCAAACCTGGCAACTCTACATGCGATTGCTACTAGTTCATACGTACATACATACTGTATACAAAACAAAACAAAAAAACAACAACAATATTTTGTGGGTTTTTTTTTTGTTTTTAAGTGTTGATCATAACCATGGATGGTAACCGATTCTATGTGGTTATTGGTCGTAGTAACGCTATTTTCTTTTATTTCGGTAACGGTATTTTAGGGGAAACTATACTTCAGTTTTTTCGGTAACGGGATTTTAGCGTTAACGGTATTTTAGCGTTATCGGTATTTTATTTATTTCGCTAACGGTATTTTAGCGGTAACGATATTTTAGATATTTCGGTAACTTTATTTTAGGGAAAAGATTTTTCAATTATTTTGGTAACGGCATTTTAAGGATAACGTTATTTTAGTTATTCAGGTAATATTAATGCACACCACAATTTTTAACCGCATTATGCCCTAGTTTAAATGACTGTCTAGTTTATGATCATACTTTGGGAAAATATATCTATTTACAGAAGTTTTTTTGTTCAGATCTTGTTAGATTATTTCGGTAACGGTATTTTAAGGTAACGGTATTTTACGAATAACGGTATTTCAAGAATATCGGTAATGGTATTTAAGCGATAACGATAGTCAGTTGAAAGGTGTTAGAATCGGGGACGGTACTTCAGCGATATTGACAGCCATCCCTGCTTGCGTATATTCTTGTGTATAAGCATTGAATGTACGTATGTATGTATGTATGATGAAATAAAAAAAAAAAATTTTTTAGAGGTCTTCCCACATTTTCACTCATAACTTTTGAACGCGTTAACCGATTTTGACCATTTTCACTAGAAAACTGCTCATGATATCAACAAACAATTTGACTGAAAATTAGCAGTACCTCTTCTGTATTGTCGGAGTATTTTGTGTTTCCACAGACAGACGGACGGACAGACGGACAGACGGACAGACGGACATGGCTATATCGACTTCTCTATTCATGCTGATCAAGAATATATATAGTTTATGGGGTCCCAGATTTTTTTTAAAAGAATTACAAACATTTGACAAAGTGAATATACCCTCCTGCACTATGGGATGGAGGGTTTAAAAACGGATAGGACTACATCGGAAGACAAAATGCGATGCTGTTTTGTTTTTATTTTTCTGACACTAGTTTGTTTGAGATTTTGATATGTTTCAAAATCACTGAAATCTTCATCATCACTAGAGTATTCCATTTTTATTATTACTTTTACTTAAATTATTTTTTTTTTTTTTTCATAAGCACATGTTTAGTTATAATTTATTTTTTCTTTCACATGTTTTTATGTTTTGACAGTTCTAACCGGTGTTTAACCGGCCAATGCTGCCCGGTTAAAGGGCAGTTAAAATTATATTAATCAACATCTGAAAAACAAAAATTGACCGGTTAACAAACCAACCTTGTTAATCAACATCCAAAAAACTCAGCCTTAGAATGAGATGTAAGGTTTATTTACAAATGAAAACAAATGGAAAAGAAACATTTTTTGTTTTATCTTTCGTGTATGTGTACAAAATAAAACAGAACACAAATAATATTGTACGTAGAGATGAAATGAAAAAGAACACCAAATACGTACTCTGCTCTGCTTTCAGATAACTTAATTTGATATTGAACTTTACAAAAATATGTATTTATTTATTTTTTTAATTTAACCAATACTCAGGAGATGACCCCTATTCATGCAGTGCATTGTATTGATCAGGAAAATAGGGTATGGGAAGGAGGAAAGTAGGGAGTAGTGTTTGTGGATATATAATTTAAATTTTTCTAAATTGTAAGTAACAGGATAAACTTCTGCGGGAAGTTTGTTCCACATACGAATCGTTCGACTAAAAAACGAACTTTCTCCGTAATGCGTTGTGCGAAACACAGGACAATCAACTTCAAACGGATGTGCTCTACTAGATAAGCGAGTATTACGAATAAAAACTCGGGCTCGTGTAATAAGTTCACTTATCTCAGATGAGCACCTCCCATGGTAATATCGATAGAAAAGTGCCAATCACTACATATATTTGGATCATTGTTATATGGCTTATGTAGTTATATATGGAGTAAGATCTGGAGATATATAATAATATCAGGTACCATATGAATAATATTCTCAATAACAATTATCAGAAGTATTTGTATATAATGATATAGGCCATTCAAAGTCAGATATGTCTTAATCATATTATATAAGATAAGATAAGATAGAACTATTTTAACCCGGCATTGGGTAGTCACTCGAATTAAAATTATTCATCTAATCGAACAAACAAAAACAAATTTCGAACAAACAATTCAAAAATCATGGTTATTGAGAATATTGTATGTATTTCAAAAATAATCATAATTGTATTTCATTTTGAATTGTCAGGTTTGAGATCGTAAATAAAATATTAGTATTACAAATAGAAAACAATAATTGTTAATAAGGTAAGAAAGGATGAAAACAATCTTGTAGGGATCAGCGCTAGAAGGAGTGCCGCACTTTCGACCTAAGCGACTAGGGTAACTTCAGCCTCATTCTAATCCACCACCCACAATAAACTCAAGGTTTAACTAATTTTGTTAAATATAGTTATAAAAAAGTGAAACTTTTTTTCAATAAATCGCTAAATATATCAAACTATTTAAAACCTGTTCAAAAATAACCGAAAATATCTATTTTTCTTAAAAAATACGATAAATAGCTAAAAATTGGCAACAGTAATTCATTATATTTTGTCTCAAAAAATTCGCTACTATCTTGTACTAAAAAGTTATAAGACAAAATTTGGCATCGAATTTTATTTAAAAAAACTACACAGAGAGAATTCCTTGAATTAGTTTTAATGAAAATTTTTCACTAAACTAACGAAGTTTTCTTCACAATGTGAATAAAAAATTTCTTAACTGTATGAGCTTCATAATTTTAATGAAACTATTTTTTAATGGACTTTTTTTTTTGAGTGTAATACACAAATTACGAACGAATTGCCATCAACTAAATTCTTTTCAAATGAAATGAAAGAAAATAGTCCCAAAAGTAGAAAACAGAAACAACCGAATTATTTGTACTGATTTTTTTTTAAATTTGTACTGATCTTTAACATTTTCAGAAAACTTAATTTTTTCCATAGAAAACCCAAAATCCAATTCAGCATTTATAATTTTCCAAAACAGAAAGCAAAATCTTGAGTGTTTTTAAAAACAAATATTCAGGACGAAAATTTAAAAAACCGTCAGTTCGCAAACAGACAAATTAGAGTGATTTCCAACTGACATTCAGTTACTTCGACTGAAATCAGATGGTACAACTAAATATTGGTTTTCACAAAAAAATTTTGTTCGTGCAACGAAAATTAAATTTAGGACGAGTTTTAATGAAATTTTTCTTTAAAGAAATTAAGTTTTTTCACAAAGTGGCAAGCATTATAATTGTTATGAAACTATTCAATGAAAAAAAAAAATAAAATGTTTCATAACATTTTATAAAAAACTGCATTCGTTTCAATAAAAGTTTTACTGGACGAATTCCAGCGAAACCTTGTTAATTTAATGCAAAAATTCATTAGTATCAATACGTAATCTGACCAACCATCCCGTTTTTGGCGTTGACCTTGAATTTTTCCCCGCTTTTTAAACCAAAATCCCGCTTTCTATATTTTAGATAGATTTTTTATTTAATAGATTTTATTTCTTAATATCTTAGAAATTAGTGTATCAGAGCCATTGAAAGAATTTCGAAAATATTTATTAATGACGAAGCGAAGGCTTAAATTTGCTATAATGGAATTTGTTGTGTCAAATCCAATTTAGTTCACGATTTTTATAGAAGAAATGGATCCATCAACACATTCCTGAAAGTGGTCAATTAATAAATTTGAAAACAAAAACTCTATAGATTATTTGTTAGGACAATATCCTAATAAAGAAATATAGAGTATGGCCTCGAACTTGAATAATTTTTCATTTTCATTGCACAATTAAAGGTCGAAAAAACATAATTTTTATTTTTAATAAAAATTATATCAAACTTGTTAATATATTTTAATATTTTTCCAAAAAAAAATTGTAAAAAAACAATAAGAACATTTTGGTTTATTTCAAAATTTTATAAAAAACTTTTTTTTTGTCAGAATTTTACAAAAGCCCTTTTGGATAACTTTGTGGAAAAGTTTTTAAAAATTACTGGCAAACATTCTTCATATAAAAAATCGAAATACTCAAATTTAACTGAAAAATTACATTAAAATTTTTTTTCTAAAGAAAAAAAGAAAAACTTTTCTATTGAAATAAGAAAATTTTAAAATAACAATTACTTCACTCAATATCCCGCTTTTATCGGCCACGCTTTCTTAAGCCTAGTCCCGCTTTTTGATCAAAAACAGTTGGTCACGTTAATCATTCGTATAATTATCTCAGTGCATAGTTTAGTTCGTAAAAACCACCTAAGTCTTACATTTTTTATATCAATTTTAGTAATTTGTATAATTATATAGACAAATTTACACTTAATCTGAACTTTTACATATTGAAAGTTAATTCGCTGTGTTTTTTAGAATTCATCATAAGATTAATATTTTTTTTTAAATTTTTGTACTGATTTCATGTCAGAAAAAAATGATCACCCTTCTTTGCCTCTTTCTGAGCGTTCTTTTATGACTCATAAGTAGGTTTTTTCATTTCCCGGACTTTAACATTTCCCGGGAAAGCGGGACTCATTTTCTCATTTCCCGGGATCCCGGGAATTCCGGCGCTACGAAATAACCCCCAATGAAATAACCCCCAACGGCCCAAATATGAAATAACCCCCAAAAAAATTGTTTGGGGGTTTATCATTTTTTTTGGGGATTATTTCATCTTACGGTTTGGAGATTATTTCATTATGAAGCAACCCCCAATGAAATAAAGCCCAAAATTTAAATTCTTTGGAGATTATTTCATAGGCGCTACGAAATAACCCCCAATGAAATAACCCCCAACGGCCTAAAATGAAATAACCCCCAAAAAAATTGTGTAAAATTGTTTGGGGGTTTTTTCATTTTTTTGGGGACTATTTCATCTTACGGTTTGGAGATTATTTCATTATGAAGCAACCCCCAATGAAATAAAGCCCAAAATTTAAATTCTTTGGAGATTATTTCATATGCAATTATTTTGGGGGTTATTTCATATTTTTTGGGGGATATTTCATTTTGCTAAAAGTGAAATTTTTTTAATATTTGTTAGTTTTTCTGCGTGGCGGCCTGCGGCCGCTCTTAGGGGTTTTCTCCTCCATGGGACGCGGCAGGTGGCTTCGCTGAATAAAGTTTCCCTGCGCGCGTCACACTAGGGAAGATAATGAGACGCGCGCAGGAAAACTGTATTCAGCGAAGCCACCTGCCGCGTCCTATGGAGGAGAAAACCCCTAAGATCGGCCGCAGGCCGCCACGCAGAAAAACTGAACAGTGTAACAAAAGAATCAAAAATATGAAAACAAAAAATAAAAAAAAATTTGGGATATATTTCATTTCTTTGGAGCTTATTTCATTGGGGGTTATTTCATTTCTTCCTTTGGGAGTTATTTCATTACGAAACAACCCCCAAATTTTGGGTGTTATTTCATTTTCACCTTTGGGGAATATTTCATTTCTTTTGGGTATTATTTAATTTTTTTTTGTTGGGACTTATTTCATTTTTTTTGGGATTTATTTCATTGGGGGTTATTTAATTTTGTCGTTTGGGTGTTATTTCATTGGGGGTTATTTCGTAGCGCCGGGAATTCCCGCTCTATAATAAAATAAAAAATTTTGGTTTTTTTATTTATTAATTATATTTTATCTAAAAAAAAAAATCACATTAAGTTCAAACTTTTTAAAAGTTTTTATGTTTAAACAAAAAAAAAAAAAATAAACGTTTACAATACGTTAAAAACAACAAAATAAATTAATTCAGTTTTTTCATATACATTAAAAATGTATGTGTACATTTAAAAATAAAAAATTAAATAAAAATAAAAACTTATTCTTTTTGATTCTTAAAATAAGTTTTCAATACTGTTAGAGCATTTATGGTCTCATCAGAAAGTCTATTTCTAATTTTAGTTACCAATAGTCCTGTAAGAGAAAATACTCTTTCACTTTCAACAGAAGTGGGCCGTATTGTTAGTAAAGCGTCAAACAATTTCTGAATATTTTCAGTTTTTTGGCCAGATCCTTCAAAAAAGGTTATGTCTTTTTTTATGGAACTTGTTTGTGAATTTGAAATTGATTTAGTTTTTTCGTTCATATTTTTAATTGCAGCATTTAATTTTTCTTCAAATGTTATTTCTAATTCAATGTCACTTTCATCACTAGTTTCGAATTCATTTAACTCTGCATATGAAAAAACAGAGTCTTTTGAAGCGTTTGAGAACAAGTTTTCAAAATCGTTGTCACCATTAAATATATCCGGATTCTTCAAAAAACTAATCAGGGTATACAAATTGGAATCTCTTCTTTCTTCAATTCGAGTTTTAATAGATTCAAACATTGATTTTCCAAGCGAAGTACGTATTGATAAAAGTTGTTGGCATTACGTTTGCACTACCACATCAGCTGTCAATAAATTTATATTAGTGCGACAAAGAGCCTCAACAGCCAACTTAATTGGTTTTAAAACATCTAATAATTTCTTTAAAACATTAACATTGGCTTCGAGTTCGAAGCCTTCGACCCACAGCTCACCCATATCTAAATCTATAAGAGTCTTTTTAATTGCATTTTTTAATAACAAAAATTTCTTCATCATCGGAACCATAGAATTCCATCTAGTTACTACATCCAACTCAAGGCATATTTCTTTTTTATGTTTCGAAACTACATATTTTGTAAAGCAGAGTTTTTAGTAGGGCTTCTTCTAAATAATTTTACTATCCGGCGTGTTTGTTCTAAAACCAATTTTTAATTAGTGGTAATAACAAACATTTCATTGTCTACGTCATCTTCTAAATCGTTATCAAAATTATCATCGTCATCACTTTATTCCAAATCCACATTTGATGGTACAAAAGCAGTTTTTTTTGTAAAAAACGTCAACAACTGCTAAATGCAAAGCATGGCTAAGGCAAAATATGCCGACAACAGGGCTTTCTCGAACAAATTTCTTCATCACGTTTGTACTATCAGTTATCGTGGAAACTATATGTCTATTGAAATCAATTTTGTACTCCTTTAATCTATTTTCCATTAGATTACGAATTTCAAGAGCTCCACTCTTTCCAGGCATATACACCATACCTAAGTTGTAAAAGGTCTTTTCATTTACATACAAACAGATATTTAGGTATCTTCTATTTTTAATGCTAGTCCACTCATCCATTACCAGCGAGAATCTACAATTATCTTTCAATTTCTCTTCAATGTCGTTTATAATTTTAATTTTAACTAGTAAAAACTGTTGAATAATAAGTTTTTGTACGTCACGTTCCGTTTTTGGTAAATGAAAACCTCTAAGCAGCATTGACTCTCTTATGAAGAAACTTCTTGTTATAGCTCTATGCAGCTAGTTTGGAGACAATTGTTCCCACATCTTCAGTTTTGTTTGTGGAGTATTGCAACATCGTTGTTTGGGTATTTTTAATATTTTCGGAGGGCTTTTCTTGCTGTTCCTTTTTTTCACATTTTTATTGTGTACTCCTTTTACATGCCGTATAAGGCCACTTGTACTCTTTCCTTTGCATGATATTACTTTAGCGCATAACTTGCAAGAAGCCGTGTCCATAGGTTTTTTTTATAAAATAATCCCACACATAGAAGTTTTCCATCTAAAATATACAGATAAAATATTAAAAACAATCAAAATTTGATATAATGAATCTTTAGCATACCTTGTAATTTTAATTGTAAAACCAGAAACAGGACAATCAAAGCAAATAGTGAAAATAGCGTCAAAACACAAGCAGCGGTTGTTAAAACTAAAAAAAGGTGTTGCCACCGTAATATAATAACACTAGGCAATCACCATGAGCTGATATCACAAAAAAAAAAATTTCCCGGGAATTACTGCGGGAATTCCCGGCAAATTTTTTTCGGGATTGGAAAATTGGCGGGAATTTCCGGGAATTCCCGTCCCGAATTCACGTTCCGACTCGAATTGGGCATTCATTTTCCTGGGAAACACTATGCATTCCATACATATAACTAATACAATATATCAAATTTGATCCAAATTCATTTAAATTAGCTAAAAATAAGTCCAATTTACTTACCAATACCTGAATAATATATTTTATAAGATTTTTTCACTTTTGAAATTCGCTTTTGAAATTCACTTTTGAAACTTTGTGCAAAAAGTGCACTTTGGCAGCTTACTGACAATTAAAAACAATTGTAAGTGACCTAAAACGGTATCACTATTTAGTTTAATTAGCGGGATTTTCATAGGATTAAATGCATGTACCAACTATGGTACATTATTCATTTAAGGGTTAAACTGTATAACATAAAATGAAGTAGTAATAGTATTTAGTAGTAAATGTATTATACAATTAATATTGATTTTCATTTAAATGCGTATACATATTGCTGGTACACTACGTTGCATAACTATAATTACAAATGATTTTTGCTATTTTTTCTAATATTACAAACATTTTTTTTTAAAACTTATAATTGTGTTTAAGAGTGTGATAACTGATTTCTTTTTGTGTGAAATTTAAAAGATTACTTAATTGAATTAACCCTTTGACGGCGACAAGCAAGTATGCTTGCCCAAGCGTTTTGGCTCTTTTAATTGTCCAGGTAAAATACAGAGTAAATTTGTGCAAAGGTAATTTGTAAGGGAGAGTTGGAGCAATAAAAATGTCTTGTCTCACTTACCCGTCAGAGGTCCTCAAAGTTGAAAAAAAAATATTCTTTATTTAGGGGGCGAAATTAAAAATTTGTTGACAAACGAAATGAGGGACAAGAGGGGGGTTTTTTTTTTTCTGTCACTAAATTTGATTTATTGAATCTTTCTATTAGAAATTCACAATAAGTATTCAAATTTTAAAACTAAAATTATATATATAAGCTATCACCAGTGTAATAGCTAATTTACTGTATTCAAATGTTGTTCATCAGCTGCCTAGGTTGGACGAGCCCGCCGCGCCAGGCTCAGGGTGTCTATTCTTCTTAGTCTCTGTTGTCCTTCGAACTGAAGCAGATTCCGTGCAATAGAGTTGGGATGAACTATTAGTTTATTCACATACTTAATTGAGTACTTCTCTATTTCTTCTCGGACCATGCAAATGTTTAGGTCTCTATGGATGTTTTCGTTTCTTATGTACCATGGGGCACGGACTATCAGACGTAAAAGCTTGGATTGTCTTCTTTGTAATTTCTGAATATTTGATGCACACGCAGTTCCCAATATGTCCATATTGGTTTTATAATAGATTTGTACAACAAAACCTTGTTTTCCAAGTCAAGAGATGAGTGAGTTCCTATTAGCCAATATAGCCGTGCAGATTTTAGTTTAATAGCTGTTATTTTGGCCTCAATATGTCGGGACCAAGTAAGTCTTCGATATAGATGTATGCCTAAGTATTTAACATGGTTTTCTTCAGGAACACTGATGTTGTTTATTTTAATTGGGGGGCAATTTTGTCTTCTAATAGTGAAAGTTATATGAACACATTTCGATGGGTTGACTTTTATTTTCTCTTTATTTAACCAATACTCAAGTTCATGAATATGATGTTGTAGTTGTTCAGAAGCAGCCCTTGGGTCTTTATTAACACCTATGAATGCTGTGTCATCTGCAAATGTAGATGTTAGTGTATTTGGGTAGGCATATCTGCTGTATAGATGGTATGTAGTAACGGCCCCAGTATACTGCCTGATATATGTTTTAAATTGGAGAATTCTTTGAAGCTTCTGTCAGATAAATAACTCTTGAGAAGCTTGTGTGTGTTTTCTGGAAGTAGTCTTACTATTTTGGTGAGTAGACCAACATGCCAAACTTTATCAAAAGCTTGTGAAATATCGATAAAGAAGGCAGAACAATATTGTTTGTTTTCAAATGCCGATGGTGGTGGTAATTCTATGAACTTGCTCAATTGTGCTATGTCCCTCGCGAAAACCAAACTGATGATCAGGAATAATTTGGTGTTGATTGAGGTAAGGAGTTAAGTTTAAAAGAAACAATTTTTCAAATAATTTTGAGGAAATGGAAAGCAAACTTATAGGTCTATATGAAGTAATTTGGCTGGTGTCTTTTCCTGGTTTGGAAATCATTATAATTTCTAAGATCTTCCAAGAAGATGAGAAAACTCCAACTTATAACATGGCATTAAATATAAACATTATAGTTTTCATAGCTGAAGTTGGTAAGTGGTATAACATTGTGCCCGTAATGCGGTCAAGACCTGGCGACTTTTTCTTATCAAGATTTGCAATAGCGGATTTAATTTGAGGAAATCGAAATTTAATGGGGTTATTAACGACATCACCGATAACTGGTGGGCAGATACAAGAGTTTGTATCATTTGGAGTAAACACTTTTTCCAGGTGGTCAGCAAAGGCATTAACTTTTTCGTTTAAGTCGTTAGCCCAGGTGCAGTTTTCGAGTCTTAAAGGAAATTCATACGTAATAGGGCATTGCATTTGCTAACAGCTTTCCATAAGCTATAATCAGTCTTCTGTGATGCATCTAGGTTGGTTAGAAACTTGTTTAAAGCAGACTCTTTTTCTTGCTTTAGCTGAGAGCGTAAGCGTGATTGGCACTGGTTGAGTTGAGCTTTTATTGCTGGGGAGCGGCCTTTCTGCCATTGCCTTCTGAGTCTTCGTTTTTCCCTGAGTAAGGTTTGAATTTTATTAGACGGTTTGTAAGAGATTTCAATATTATTTTTTCGAACAGGAGTGGCTATTTTGGTTGCGGAGGTCAAGACATCCGTAAAATGATCTACTGCTAATTGAATATCATCTGGGTTTCTTAGGGGTATCTCCTGTGAGAGGTGAGAGCTCACATACATTTTGTATTTTAACCAATTTGTGTTCTTATTATGGGAAAATTTTTTGTTTCCATATGCAGTCGTGATCCTATTGTGCATAGTTATTATTGTGGGGGAATGGTCTGACGACAGGTCAAGAGAAGAGTTTACTATAAATTGATCCTGGTTTATTTAGCAAAGTTTTTGTAACGGAAACTGCTATTTAGGTGTAGATCACAAAATTTAAACCAACATAAAAATCCCTTCAGCCAAAAACTGTGTGGCAGTTATTTTCGCAGTCCCAAACTAATGATGGGCAAGGAGTGGGTCTTGGGAGCCAATTTTTTTTTTACATAACTACACACAAACAATTTTCAGATTTTATTTTATCAAGTTTTGTTTAAGCTATGTATCCCACTGTGTTAATTTTGTCTGTGCATTTACACGATTTTCCTAAAATACTTTCCACGTGACAAGTCATTTTATATATTATACAAAATTACTTAATATTTTTATCAATTGCACTCCTCTAACATTTTGTGTACATATTTTAATCAAGCATTGCTTGGTGAAATGTAACAAAATAAATATGGACGAACATAACATATAATAGGTAATTTTTTGTTATTAAGTGTTGAAAGTTAGAAATGGGGTTTTCATGAACAAAAAAGTAAGATGCAGCAAAAAGTCAAAATGGTGAACTATAATTTATTAAATTTAATATTTGGAAAGTGAAATTATTTTTAATAAAAATAGTATAATATAAATAGTACTGCTATTCAAACTATTGAGCGTTTTTTAAAAGTAGCATTAAATAAAAAGTTATGAAAATAAGTAAGTATATTTAAGTTGTTAAATAAAAAGGAAAATTCTGACCCCAATTTTATTTTTGTTGTTAAAAACTATTGAAATTGGTATTGTTGTGCTATTTTCAGCAATTTTGGTTTTTGCTCTTGGTGCAAACTTTGATGAACGGTTCAATAATTTATTAGTAAACGTATTAATTATAATTAATTTTGTTTATTATACAAATTAGAACTATTACAAAAATGTTTTACTAAATTTTTATTAAAAAAAGTTTAGGAATTACTAAGTTTTTTGTAGTTAAATGTCATTATATTTTTCTCCAAATAATTTTCCTAAGTTGATTGACAAACGTTCCTGCAAATAGTTATTAGTTGAAATGCTCCTACTGTACTTTGTAATATTATACCCTTTTTTGATAAATGTAACCCTAAATTTTTTGTGTGTAGTATTAGGTCAAAAATCACGAAAATCGTGAAAATTTCAAAATTGTGTAATAATATTTTGTTAGTGTTTTATAACTATAATTACATATTACGGTAAACAAAAAACAATTGCAAATAAAGAAAAATTAAAGATTTATTTTGGTTTATTATAAAATTTTAATCAATTTGCAATAAAATGCCGCGTGGTTCATATGTAAGTGATTTTGAAAAAGGCCAAATGTCAGCCTATTTAAAAAGTGGCTTAAGTTTTCGGAAGATTTCTAGAAAAATAAACCGTTCTCATGTGGTTGTCACAAATTTTGCAAATAATCCGAGTGCTTATGGTAAAAATAAAACAGCCGGCCCGAAAAAAAAGCTTTCTGATCGGGGGCCGGCGTAAAATAATCAACTGTGCCAGTAACTCAATGAAGAGTTTCAATCAGATAATCGATTAATGGAAGGTAAATGTGCCCAAATCAACCATAGGCTCTTAAAGGATTCCCAGAGAAATTCTCGCCAAAAGCTGATATCTGTGCTAAGGATATTACCCTGCTATAAACTGCTCAAACTTGAGAAAGGTAAGTTAACAATCGCTGTTTAAACAAAAATTTCTTTTGAATGTGATTTTTTCTGATGAGAAAAAGTTCAATCTTGATGGTCCAGATGGGTTTGACAGCTATTGGAGAGACCTACGTAAGAAACCACGATATTTCTCAAAAATAAATTTCGGAGGCGGATCCTTAATGGTTTGTGGCGCTTTTTGTTCAAGCAACATAATGAATTCTGCTGAGTACATTACAGTATTAGAAGAGAAATTGGTGCCATTTATTGAAAATAGCAACGAAGTAAAATTAATTTTCCAGCAAGACAATGTCTCAGTACATGTAAGTCAAAAGAATGGCTATCATCAAAAAATATAAGAATATTGGAATTGCCCGTACGTTCTCTGGATCAAAACTAAATTGAGAATATTTTGGGGAGTATACGCAGAGAGTTTTTCATCGAAAAGAAGCAGTTATTGATAAGTGGAGATCTACAACGAAAGAACTTCGAATAAATCTGGTAGGCAGTATGCCTGAACGAATTTTCAAGTTGATTAAAAAAGGAGACCTCACGCATTATTAAAACTGCTGCTTGAAAATATTTTTCTTAAGTTTTTTTGTAAATTTTTATATATTAAGTTAATTGTATTTATAGTTATGAAATTCTAATTGATTTTGTTATTTCATTTTAAATACAAGGTGGCGCAAAAATAACCTTCCGATGTTTTTTGGCTGTAATTAAAAAAAAAAAAATGAAAAACTTTGATTCTTCTTGTGGATTATTTTTATTTGGTATTTTAATTTTTTTTACGTCACATCGAGAATATGATGTCATGTAAATGGCCGCCGCCACAGTTGATTGTCATTTGAGCCCTTTTTATGGCATTTTCCATCACTTTGGCCAAAACTTCCGGCGATAGGTCCTCACATTCTTGACGGATATTGTCTTTAAGAGCTGCAAGAGTCTGAGGCTTGTTGACATAAACCCGCGACTTCAAAAAGCCCCACAAAAAGAAGTCTGGAGCGGTCAAATCAGGCGATCTTGCTGGCCAGTGCAAATCGCCAAAACGGGAGATTAGGCGCCCGGGAAATGCATCCTTCAGCATATCGGTTGTGGCACGTGCAGTGTGTGCCGTTGCACCGTCCTGTTGGAACCACATGTTTTCCAATCCCAATTCATCAAGTTGCGGCAAAAAGAACTCGTTGATCATTGCTCTGTAGCGCTCACCATTCACAGTAACCGTTTGGCCCGCGACGTCTTCGAAGAAAAAAGGTCCGATGACTCCTCCAGCGAAAACAGCACACCATACAGTGACTTTGAGCGGGTGTAATGGCTCTTCGTGGGTTACACGCGGCTAACAGCTGATGCACCGTCTGGACTTTGTACGGAAACATCTTCAAATCTTGTACCAAAATTCGCTGTAAAGACCGTCGACTGATACCCATTTGCGTGGCACATCGTCTGGTCGATGTCGACGGCGCTTCCATGACATCCTCGGCTACAGCAGCAATATTCTCTGCAGAACGGCTACTTCGGGGTCTGCCACGCCTGGCAGCATCTCGTGTTGTGCCAGTCTCTTCGAGGCGAGCGGCTAAACGTCGCAGTGTTTCACCAGTAGGCGTTGGACGGCCAGGAAATCTGCGACGAAATTCACGTTGTGCCAAAGTCACCGACCGATTATTGGTCAAATAAATAGTCACCAATATTCCGCGTTCTGGAGCAGTGTAGCGTAACATTGTTTATTAACGTGTATTTCGCATGTGTTTACTACACAAATGTCAAAACAGAACTAACATTAGGGGCCAATCGCAAAATTTATAGCATTTTCTGATAGGAGGATTACTTTTGCGCCACCTTGTAGTAAAACAAAAAATAAATTAATTGTTTTTAATTTCCCATTGGTTTTACATTAATGCCGGTTAAACTCTTCTACTTTCTTTTTAATTTACGAACTTTAGTGAAATTAATGTGTAATTATAGTTTTGCAACGCAGTATATATTTACTTACCTCGTATTTTAAGTTTTTAAATTCTATCGCATATTTTGAATATATTTTCTCGTTTCTTTTTAATAAATACGTCAGGAATTAGTTTTTTTTTAATTAGCGTAAATATACACCAAAAAAATATCAATACCGTATACGAGTTTAAATGAAAACCACTAATATTTATAAGTATTAACATGTTTATTTAATTATGTTTTAAATTAATATCTTTTTTTTTAAATAATTTTTTGAATTTTTCTTTCTTTTTTTTACATATTTGTTTTGGGACTTTTGTGCATGATTTAATCTTCACTACTATAAATAATCTTCCCTCTTTTCCCTCTCACCACCAAAACTAACTATTCATCTATATCTCTTGTCATCTTGTTTTTTCTTTGGTTTCTACTAACACGAACGTTATGACATGGTGCAAACGACTAACAAATCCATAACAAATAAATTAATAATATTTTATTTGCTAAATATTTTTTTTTATCTAATAATAATACTTCAAAAATAACATGAAAAAAAAACGATATAAATGAAATGAAATTTCATTAAAAATTTATTAATTTTTATTTGGGAATTTGTTTTATTTACAAAAAAAAAACAAAACAAAAAAAAAAACAAATCAACAATTGTATACAAATATTTAAATTTAAAATACACCTTCATAAAATTGCATTTGCTTTTTTGCACAAAATACTATCTACTATATTTACTATACACACAAACAATACAATTACAAACACAAGTAGTTTCGTAAATTTATAAAGAAGGACAAAAACGGAACACGTATTTACCATACAACTTATTCACAGAATTATATACAAATATGCAATTTGGAGATACAACAACATCAAGGCATCTGCAATTTAACCAAGGACAAAAATAACTATCGGCCAAATTATGAATTCTTCAATTTTACGCTGACGGGTAAAAATGATGTTGGTGTTAATGTTCAAAATTTTTGGATAAATCATTATGAAAGTGGTAAGTATAAAAGAACAAACAAAAAAAAAACATGTTTATTAGGATGTCCCTTAAAGCTAGATTTGTCATTACACCCCCACAACCCTCCCCAAACAACCACCCACTCAGTTTTATTCCAAATGGTTCCAAAACCTAGTAAAAAGGTTTATATATATTTAGATATAATTGTATGCAATTAAATGTTTCAATGTGTAAATTTATATATTCATACAGTAGAGTTCGATTATAACGAACATCGTTTATAGCGAACTTTTTATATAACAAACTAATTTTTTGGACCCTTCTATGAAATTGTATATAAATTTTTACGCTTATAACGAACACATACAAAAAATTGAAAACGTGCTAAAAATTTGAAAAACTTTTGCTTTTTATTTTAAACATTAATTAAAAGAATTAAGAAATGTATGAAACGGAATTCAATGGAAGAATTGTGTTAATATTACAAGCAAATATTTTAAAATTAAGATAATTTATGAAAATATCCTGTAATTTTATTAATTTTTGGATAATGTTAAACACACTTATAGCGCTTCGCATATAACGAACTAAATTGTCCGATCCCTACGAGTTCGTTACTATGGCACTCCACTGTATGAACATATATGTTAAAGCATAAATATTTGAATTTAATTGTATATACATAGCTTTGGGTTGTTTGAAAAAAATTATATATGTATGTATCGTTATATTATTTTATATTGTCTTATATACAATTATACTTCATATACCTTATTATATATTACTATATATACAATATGTGTGTTCGTATATAATTCAACATAAATGTGCATATAATTATATAAAACTTCGTGTGAACCAACATTAAAAATATTTTTTTTTATAAAGGCATATATTGTTCCATACAATATTATATAGAAATATATACTTTGATTATTTTTTAATTGAATTCAGATATGATTATATATGGTCCATTAAAAAAAAAAATCTACATTCAATTACATGTGGTGCCATATGAACAATATTTTCTAAGTGATTTTAGCTACAATTATATAATTCCGGAGTTGAGATTTCTGAGTTAGTTAACTTACAAAATTTGGATTTTTGTTCACAAAAACGACTCTAGCTCCTGTGGGCACGTACTGTCGCAAAAGTATTTGCTATATTCTTTTAGAGGAAATTAACAAAAAAGTTAAGCCTCCCTCGCAACATACGCCATTTTAATAGTGAACAGATCTGAGCAAAGCTAAATTCTCTACAAAACAACCCTGTTCGGAGTTAAATTTTTAAAATAGGGCCATGCTTTTTTGTTTCCACAGTTTCACCTTCGTAAAAAAACTGTAGACATAATATAGTATGTCTCATAATTATAAGGTCACTTAATTATTTTGATTTTCTCTAAAAAATATTGCTCTGATCGATTTGGTTTCTTTGGAAGAATTATTTACCTTTTCAGTTACTGGTAGTTCGCGTTACGTTAACATACTTTTTTGCTGTTGTTGCTTTATTTTTACGTAACCCATTATTTAGTGTTTCATAATTATAAGGTCAATTTATCATAAAACAAAAATAAATAATATTTAATTATAATTTTTGGCTAATATGGCTACCTTTATTGGTAATTAAACTAAAAATTCTATTTTTCATACCACTGACTTAATTATTAATTATATTTTCATCAATTTTTTTAGGGAAGATATGCCATCAAATTGGTGGGTTTCGGCATAAATACGCCGAGATAAAATTCCCCTTACATTTTCCATAGGATTTTCATCTGGGGAATATGCTGGCCAATTCCTTACATCTATATTTTTTGATAGAAACCAGTTTTTCGTATATACACTGTTATGAATTGCGGCGTTGTCCTGCTGAAATATAAATTTGTTTGTGGAGTTTTGAGCTAGAAAAGGCACTAAACTCATTTCCAAAGTTGATACATAGTCAGTGCTTTTCATTCGAAACGAACTGAATCTACATTAATCCATCAGCACAAAATGCTCCCCAGACCATTAGAAAGCTACCACCAAAATTTCTTCTAGAGAAATTGATTGGTGACTTCCTTAAATCTCTCCAATATCCTCGATATCCATCTGGACCATCCAAGTTCCATTTTTTTCATTGAAAAATATAACCTAAGACAATTTTTTTTTTATTACACAGAAAAAACTAAAAACGGGATTCAATTAAAAAATTTATTGAATCAATTAATATTTTTATTGATTTTGCACCTATCACTGCAATGATACTATCAATTAAACCTTTTATTAAAATTAAGAAGAAAAACAAAGTTATAAATAACTTCTACAAAAAAAATATGATACTCACAAAAAAAGTGTGTGATCTATACGTTGGTATGTGTGTTTTTTGCAATGCTGAGTCTGTTTGTGTTAAAATATTAATTGATTCAATTAAATATTTGTTTAGAAACAAATTAAATTCAAATCAAATCTTTAATTATATATTTCAGGTTGATAATTATTTCTGTGTACTACATTCTAAAAGAAAGAAATTGAATGGCTTACCTGTTCCCAATTGGTATCCATATTTTTTCTCGCAAATTCAAGTCTGGCCGTTTTATGCCGGGACAATAGTCTTGGAACTTGTTTCATTTTGGAGTTAACAATGTTTTTATTACTTGATACAACACAATGTATAGTTGATTTTGAAACATTTGTTTCACGTTTTTGCTGAATGGTCCTAAGGCTGTAGGAGTAATTACTAGCCAAATGCGTAATGTGCCTTATGTCTCGTTCCGAAAGTTTATTTTTACGGCCAGATCTCCTTATTTTGCCATAATTGCCCTGATCATTTAAAAAATTTTGGACCACACAAAAACTTCTAGCTAGAGTTGGTATTAATCGTTCATTTTGGTGACTCGGTCATTATCGTTCAATTGGAGTCAGTGAACTAGTTCGTTCAAATCGTTTAATCGTTCTTTTTTGCTTTGCCTTGTGACTGATCTGCGTGTTTTGAACTGTGTCGTTCGTTTGACAATTAATACGCACTATTCATGTTTTACGAGTTTTTTCACAAATTTTAAAAAATTGCAACTTGTTAAAAAATTGCAACTTTTCTAACAAAAATTTATTTATTTTGTGAAAAAAAAACATTTTATTTGTATGACTTTAATTGTTTTTCGTAATTTGAAATAATATTATTACTATTTTCTAAAAAAAGTAATTGCTCTTACAAACAATTTGATTGAATAGAGATGCAATTGTTCTATGAATAAAAAGAACAAAAAGAACGATTGAACAACATGATCGAATATTGGTGAACGAATCATATCGTTAAATTGAGTGAGTCGTTCAATTGAACTAGTTCGTTCATGAACAACACAACTCTACTTCTAGCTATTTTTCTAGAAATTTCTCGTATAGAAAGATTTTCATCTTTGTACGCTACAATTTGACCTTTTTCAATGTCAGTTTATCTACACCCGCGCGGAATTTGAAAATAGAGAACAAATCCTTTCTAATGACACCAAACACTTACATAGATAACTATTTTACTACTGATCTATTTTGTTACAACTTTAATTAAGGGTATATTTCAAAAATATAACAACACCAAATTATTACATTTTCCATTATACTCCTGTTAAGAGTACATGCCAAGATGAATTACTCTTTCAAAGATTTCAAAATGATCGGAGCAATATTTTAAGAGAAAATCAAAAAAATAAAACCTTATAATTATGAGAATTAATTTATCAAATTAGATATAATTTGATATAATTATTGAGAAAAACTAGAAAATCCTTGTATCAACTTTTATCTAATAATATTGATTTATATCTAATTCGATACAATTATATATAATACACAAAAATTTGTATGATATATAATACACATAAAATTGGAATGAAATTATATCTAATATACATCAAATTGTAGAAAATTGTATTTAATTGGATCGAATTTGATACAATTTGATATAATTTAGATACAATTGTATGTTCTCATTGTTCGGATCAAATTTGATCTCATCTCATATCTAATTTATATATAATTTAATACAATTTGATAAAGCCCCACATATTTTTTTTTTACTTGGAAATGCATGAAATCTTTTTTTTTTTTTTGTTTTTGGAAAACGTTAAACCTACCATTTTTTAAAAAAAGTGTATTATTAAAAATTCCCAAAAAAATTCCCAAAAGTTTCGAAAAAATTAATTTTTTATTTTATTTATGCATTTAAAATACTCAAAATTATTCAGATATGCAATTCTGAAATCGGGTATCATTAACCCTTATTAGCTTTAAATTAATATTGCCAAAAGTGCACAGAGAGAATTTTTTGAGTTTTAATAAAATGTGTCCACTAAACTGATGAAGTTCGCTTCACAATGTGAATACAAAATTTCTTAAATTTCATCAAAAAGTTTCATAGATAAAATTAAACAATTTTGAATTAAACTTTTTCATTCGTCGTATGCAATTTTGTATCAATAAAATGAAATGTTTCATTACATTTTTTTTGAAAAACTGCATTAAATCAATGAAAAGTTTCAATGGAAGAATTCCAGTGACACTTCATAGATATAGTGCAAAAGTTTATTGATATCATGTAGAGAATTCTCTCAGTGTTTTCAGCAGTATTCGTACTTTTTTCCCCAATTGTACTTTTTTCTGTATAACACATAAACAAGTACGCAAAAGCAGGCACGTAGCTAGGCGGGGGGGCTTGGGGGCTAGAGCCCCCCCCCCCCGAAATGATTTGACAAATTTAAAAACTTAATACAATTCGTTAGAAAGTAACAATGTTATTGATAAATTTAATATGAAAATATTTATTTTTGACTTGGATCAAATAGGAAATAGTTTTATATGATTCGAATCTTAAAATTTCGTTAGAAAACATCGCCTGCAAATGGGCGGCTATCATTGTTAGAGTTGATTTTCGACAAAAAGTCATAAATAAAATCATTTCATAAGAGATTTCGAAGTCTTTGACTTAAAATATAATCAAAAAATTGTTTGAGACTATGCAAAGAAAAAATTAAATATGTCTACACAGAAAAAACTAAAATTGAGTTTTAACTAAAATATTTGTTGATTCAGAAAAGTTAAACTGAATTCGGTCGTGTTGATGCAATTGTAGTAACAACTAAAATAATTTGTATCTATTTAATTAATATTATTTTCAATTACATACAGTTTTATTCACATCTATTAAAAATTTAATTGAATATTGCCAAAATTTAAAA
This sequence comes from Delia radicum, assembly GCA_021234595.1. NCBI lineage: Eukaryota > Metazoa > Arthropoda > Insecta > Diptera > Anthomyiidae > Delia > Delia radicum. The sequence goes on from CM037852.1 coordinate 56,885,104, forward strand.
AACAATCCTCAAAATTGCAGAAATTTAAAAAACTCCCAAAACAAAAGCCAAAATTCGAAAAAATTTAAAAAAAATCACCAAAATTAAAGAAACGCGTATTTTCAACTTTAAACGATTTTTTTTTTAATTTTGGCGACTTTTTAAAATTTTTGCATTTGTTTCAATGTTGTTATTATACGTTATAAAAACTGAAATTTTTTTTATACCAAATTCATTTTCAATTAAACAGTTAATTGAAAGTAAGTTTGAAATCGAACAACAGTTTAATTGAAATTTTTTTGACAATGATTTTGTCTGTCTATTTAGACATAATCTTTGAAAATGGAGATACCACTAAGACTCAAAATTAAGTTTACTTGTGCCGTAAAAGTCGTTACTTTAATTACAGCGCAATCTTTTTATTTAAATTTCGTTTGCTACGCACGCATCTGCTAACATAATATTCAGTATTTTTTTTTACGATATATATTACGATATCTCATATATTTTTTTAATTTTTTTAAACAAATTTAAGCCTCAAACATTGATCGATATGCATAATGTGTTAACGTGGTTCAATGTGACTCAAATTTTCTCAATTTTTTTTTTAGACTAAATGTAAACAAATTTCTATCGGCGCTCCTGGAAATGCGACATTTTAAACCAGTCTTTGTGCTATAACAATTTTAAAAACAAATACGTTTTTCATATATTTTGCTGCTTTAATCACCTATCCGAATTTCATTAATTTTAAAGGGAACCTTTAAAGGGAAAATTTAAAGGAAAATCTTCCTTGTAAGTGTCAAACAATTTATATAGGATATTTGAATTTTAATTTGTTTTTTGGACGGTTATAAATCTTTAATTTCCCGAGTTAAAACGGACAAAACTATATAAATATACAATTAATTTCGTAGAAAAAAATTAATATGATGTCATATATAGTTGCGTATAATTGTATATTGCATTTAGAATACGCTAAAACTAATCCAATTAATAATTACGTTATATTTATATACCTAGACATTACAAAATAATATATATTTTGATATTATATCATATTTAAAAAAACACAATTTTATTTTAGATAAAATTGTATATAACCCCATGCAGAGTCACACTAGAAAATTTGTCAATCATATTTTGGATATAAATATGTATTACAACAACACAATAGTACAATTAATTGTATCATTTTGTGTATAATTGTATACACAAAATTTACCTCAATTTTTGTCTTTTGAATTGATTTCTTTCTGGTTCTTAACCCTAAAAAAAGTATTTGTTTTATTTGTAACATTATGAGTTCTTAATTCAGTCTAAGATTTTTTTCAATCTAAAACTCTAAATTTAGTTTCAACGTTTTTTCCGTGTTTGTTATTCAATTGTGTAAGTTAATCAATTCCACAAAATCTTCATTTTCATTATATTATTTTTTATTTTTGAATATAATAAAATATCCAAATGCTATGGAATTTGTAACAAATTTTATGTAGTGTAATGAAGCAATTCCACTTCATTACACTACAACACAAAAACATATTACAAGGTCCGACCTATAAATTTTGATTGCCAGCTGTTCTTTGGCTGATTAGATCAGTTACATTACAACAAAAACAAAAAAAAAAAATTAAAACAATAATCAAGTGCTATATTTCTTATTGTACTGAAAACGTGTCAATTTGCGGTGCATATATTGTGTACATAATTTGTTTTGTGATTTGAGTGTATTCTGATTTGGTGTATTCAGGGACTCATAGTAAAATTTCACGGCGAATATTTTTGCGGAACATTTTAACCCCTTAAATCCCTGTTTTAAAGGTGTTTTTTGTTCTTTTTTAAAAGAAGAACAAAAAAGACCCTTACCTTGAGGAGTTAGAGGGTTAACATATTCTACAAAAATGTTTGATTTTGGTGTATTCAGGGACTTATAGTAAAATTTTAACATTTTAATCCCTTAAATCCCTGTTTTAATGGTGTTTTTTGCTCTTTTTTTACGAAAAGGACAAAAAAGACCCTTACCTTGAGGAGTTAGAGGGTTAACATATTCTACAAAAATGTTTGATTTTGGTGTATTCAGTGACTTATAGTAAAATTTTAACATTTTAACCCATTCAATCCCTGTTTTAATTGTGTCTTTTGCTCCTTTTTTAAAAGAAGGACAAAAAAGACCCTTACCTTGAGGAGTTAGAGGGTTAACATATTTTACAAAATGTTCCCCGTAACATTTTACATAAATTTGCTGAACACATCATATACTTCGAACGTAACCTTTACTCGATTTTCTATGCCGATTGACAATACAAAATTTGAATTTGGGGGAAACTTTACCTGCCCCTAATATGAAACCCAGATGTAAACTTTTAAAACGCCGATACACGTGTCTTTTTTTTTTTTGTCTCTTCTATCAAAATTTATTGGTCGGACCTTGTAATTTTAGAAAAAAATTTGATTTTGTTGTACAGTGTAATTAATACAAAAAAAATTTTTTTTGACATATTTTATTAAACTTTTTTGAAAAATTTTTAATTTATAGAAAGAAGACCTGTGTTATAAATGTTATATGCTGATTTGGTTAGGGTCGTATGGACGTTGTAAAATTAAAAGATAGAACCAAGAACTTTCTAAACTTGTAAATACATTAATATACAAAAAATTACTCCATTTTCTTTTTTAATGTGAAAAATTATTTATTTTCTTTCAACAAACAAAAAAGTTTAAAAATTGTTTCAACACCCAGCCAGAAATTGCCGATGGTCAAAAAATCAAGCACTAGTAAAGCACTTTATTTTTTTTTTTTTTTAATATCATTGGTAAAAAAAAAGATTAAAGTTCTGACAAAGGCCTTTTTTACAACGGTAAAAAGTGTTTTGAAAACATTGATTTTAAAAACTTATGACACTTTGTTAAAAAAAAAATAGTAAAATTGTGTTTTTTATGTTTGTGAAAAATCTTTATTTTGGCCAATCCCCCTGCCCGGTGTTATCATTTTGGGGTTTGGCAAAGCATTTAAATCTTCAGAAACCCAACGCTCTGCCAACGCTTACACTACCATTGAAATCACTGGACCAACGCTTTGCCGTTCGTATTTTTCTGACTGGGCAGTGCTGCCGTATTACAATTTTGAAAAAAATTACTAAAAACACCAATATTTTCTAAAAATCGTCAAACTCCGATAGATCAAAGTATGTATCACAATTCGATAGATATTTGATTTAACAATAAATAAAAAACTTCAAAATTTGAATTTAATTTTTAAAAATCTTATTGAGTCACCATTACATGTTTCTACAAAATTTTCTCAAAAAAATTTTCCTATAAAATGGGTTAAATTTTTGATGAATGCTACAAAACAAGTTTCCAATACTGACACTTTTTTTTGGAAATATTCTGCTCATAGCAATTATGATACTAAAGATACAAAAAAAAACTATTATTCACTTTTCAGATTCCATTTGTAAGCGAATAATGAGCCGGTCTGTTAAATATTTTTCACACAATCTGACAACAAAAAAGTTCGCTTTTAAAACAAAAGAAGTTATATGTAAAAATGTGTGTCGGAAATTTTTCGATCTTACTCCTTTTTTTGTTTTTATCGATCGGCCAGTCAGTTGTACAACGAATTACTGGAAAAACTCCTTATTTAAAAACAAACTGCTAGTCCACATTTTCTTTCCGACATGTGATATTTTTTGCAAAAACTTCAATAAACAATACATCCATCCTCTTGCGCAGTTAAAACTTTCTTCTCCAAAAGATTTTATTTTTAAATATATTTTAAAATTTAAATAAAATGTTTCCAATTTATTTACAGTTATACCACCAAAACCTGAATATACATTTGAAAAAATCACAACTAATGCGGTTGTCATAAAATGGTACAATCCGAAATATAGTTTTTACACAGGCAAAGGTCTTGAATATGAAATACGTTTAAGGCCAAAAGATAAAGGTTTAAACTGGGAATATCCTTCGAATTATGAAATACGTAATAATCGTTCGGAATATAAATTAATAGTGCGTAATTTACCATTTGCATATTTTTGGTATGAAATCAGTGTACGCCTGCGCGTCAAAAGATCGGCACGCAATCATGATGATGAATATTGGAGTGAGCCATATATACAGGCATTTCAAACATTAGCATGTCCCCCAGAAACGGCACCCCTTACGGATGCTGGCAGTTTTTACATTGATTCTAGTGAAACAAAAGTACGTTTATATTGGAAACAGTTGCCAGATTTTAAAGAGAATGGTCCAGAATTTGAATATATTATAAAACAAATAAAACGGGATGATGATGAAGTGTAAGTTCTAAATATCATTGAATTGTTAGATTTTAAAAAATGTTTCTTTTTGTATACAGTTCTTTAAAGCCTTTATACATTGATCATACATCAGCTGTATTTCCGTGGCGTAGACATCATAATTATACATTTGTTATAAAAAGTCGTAATGCTGAAGGTGAATCACCAGCTAATAGTACAATTTTTATACCAACATGGTCTAAACATCATGAACGTTCTATGTCACCCCAATGGATACGCAATGTTTATCATGCTGCAAATCGTACTTATACATTATCCTGGAGTCCACCAAACAATCAAAAGCACTTAAAAAATTATACGGTATTTTGGTGTCAATCAAAAAAGAATACACCAAATGAGTGTGCGGTAAGTTCAATAGCGGGATTACTATTGTTTTTTGTTTTGTTTTTAGTTTACACATGAACTCTTCCTTTTACCCACTAAAGGATACAATTTTATTCAAACAAGTTAATAAAACTACAACGAATTTTGATGTAGTAGCAAAACCAGAACAATCGTTTAATCTAGCAGTTTCTGCTAATTACCCAGACTTTAATTCTGGCATGCATTGGACTATGTGTGCGGCCGATGTTACAAGTGAATTGGCTCAATTGGAACCAGAAACCATCGATATAAAAGCTCGTTCTATAACTTTACAATGGAGCTCAGAACGTGTTTGTTCATCTCTCGTAGAGGGTTTCACTTTAAACTATTGTCGTATCGATAATCGTCTACAGTCTTCGAATCATATAATTAATGCCGAACAGTCATGTTCAGAAGATCTTATAACATTAACAATACCGAATACACAGAAGAAATACATAATGAGCAATTTAAAACCTTTTTCAACTTATAAAATTCAAATGAATATGTTTTCAAAATTGCGTCCAGGCAATTTTAGTGATGCTCTTATTGTTAATACCACAGAAGAAGGTAAGCAATGTTATTTATGTTTTTTATTTAATTTTATAATTATTTATAATTGCCTAAAAATTACAGCTCCAACAAAACCACTTAATTTGAAAGCTCATAATGTTACGAGTAATTCAGCAGTGTTAACATGGTCACAACCTAAACATCATAATGGAATATTAAGAAAATATAGAATTGAGTAAGTAGCTATAAAAAGTTAGCAAAACTTTTTATTTTGGAATTATAAAAATCTATATCTTAAGTTTTTTAAGGTTTCGATATGAATACTTAATATAATTTAACCTTTCGTCCTCACACCTATTTTTATTTCTTAAAAAATATTAAAATGTATAAAAAAATCACAAAAAAAGTTATGCCTGGAACCGGGATTGAACCCGGAACCTTCTGACTACAAACATTTTGAAACAAAGTATCATAATTTTTATAAAATAAATGCTCTACCAGTGGTTAGCCGTTGTCAATTTCTGACTTTGTATTACTGGTAAAACACTTTTAGCCAATGTTGGCATAGTGGTCTCAGCCGATTCTATGAAAATGTTTTTTTTTGTAGACCACTGAAATTATTGTAAAACAAATACTGACAAAATGCTTTTTGTAAACAATTGTAAACGCGTCAAACACGTGTTATAACAGTAATTTACGGTGGTATGCCAGTGCTTGATTTTTTGTACAACTTATAAGTGGTACAAAATCGGGGTTGGCCACCGAAACAAATAACGGCATAGGCGTTGGTTTCGATTTTTTGATTGTTTCGGTATTGGTATCGGTATTCCATTTGTATCGGTATAACCGATACCTAAACATTAATGGCGGTATGTACCGGTATTATTGAAAAACTTTAAAAAGTATAAAAAACTTTTTATATTATTAAAAAAAACTCAAATTTAGTAATTTTTATATAAAGTAGGTACTTATAGTTTATGCACGAACATAAATACGAACATAAAATTATAAAAAATTGTTTAGGGCGAGTAAATTTTCTATAATAACCAGAGTTATTTCCATATATATTTATTTCCATATATATTTAACATTCATAACTACACTCAAAAAAAAAAAAAGAATTTGAAATTGAAATATCCATGAAATGAAATTAAAATAAAACTAGAAATAAACAAAATATTTTATTAATAACATTAATATCGAAACATAATAATTGCCAATTACTTACATGCATGGTCATAAAAATAGTAGTGCCCATAATGAATGTAGCAAAGCAGGAAAATCTACCCGAATTATTTCAGTATAAAAAAAACGTTGCAGCGTTTAATAGAGTAATTTGTTATATATTTGCCTGCAAATTATTTTTAAATCGGCCCGCTATTTTTTTAAAAATGGTCATATATTTATTCGATCACAAAAACAGTAGTAATTCGAATAATCTTTTAAAAGAGTATGTATAAAAGCGAACAAACGTTGGGATTTTATTTTTTATTATTAAATGTATAAGTATAAGTTTATCATAAATTATAGTTTGATATTCGTTAAATAACTCAAATAGGCAAGTCCGCTCAAATAAGAATTTAATGAAAAATGTGATATAATTACGATGATATACTGGTGACACCAGCCTTTTCAAATGCTGCACGATTTAAAATGCATGTTAAATTCCACATTTTTTGCTTAAACCTTTGAAAGACATCTTCTTTAACTATTATAATAAAAATGAATGAAGGTCAAGAAAGGCCCTAATGGTAAATAAAAGACATTCAAAGTTCAATAAAGAACTTCGAAGTCGTTTTTAATTATTTTTAGTAATTTTCCGCCATTTAAGCTCGATGTTATTTAAAATTTATGCCGTAACATAAAGTATGGCATCTGCAGATCCTAACCCATAAACCATCACGAAATTTCTGTTCTCGCCACTTATTCAGGAGCGAATTTATTTAACAGGAAGTGTCAAAACGTGGATGGTTTAAAATAAGAAATAGACTCTTTATACTACTATTTTTATGACCGATTACATTTAATGAAGTGAAGATAAAATCGAAGTAATGTATATCATCGTAAGTTGCATTTATTGAAATACACTCTCCAAATAGAGAATGGAGTATTTTTGACAAAATAAAAATCAAATTATCTAAAACGGACATAAAATGGCTATATGGCACAACATCAAAGTAAAATGGTTAAAGCACTACTATTTTAATGACCGCAGCTGGATATGTATGTATGTCGAAATTTGACATTTTTTAAATGAAGACAATTCTAAAATACCAAAAAGAAATTTTCAAAATATAGCTTAATATCATAAAAACCTTTATCTCTTAAAAACTACTCTACTCAAGATGCTAGCATTTTTACTTGTTGTCCCTGCTATAAATGTTTTTATCCGCACAATTTGGTAGCAACGCAAATTAGTTAGGTTAGGTTGAAAAGAGGATTCGGAGAAGGGAAAATGCTTCCCTAATCCTACTCAAGTCCCTGAGGACTTACACTTAAGCCAGAATGTCGGCTTGTTGTGCGCTCTAAAAAATCGGTAACATGTCTATTTCCTATCCCAGGAACTCCGTCGCACTGACGAAATTCCTCAATCTCTTTCATCCGATTCCCCTAAGATCCCCCAATGTGGATATAGGGTCGCTAGATAGTATTTCGACCCGGATCCCGGCAAATGCCGCGCATTCACAGAGATAGTGTTCCAAGGTCTCCTCGTCCTCCCCACATGCCCTACACACGCCCGAGTCCGCTCTACCAATACGGTGGAGTGTCGAGTGTCCCGTGAGGATTTCCATCAAAAGACTCAGTTCCTTCTTACTAAGATTCAGAATTTTCCTCGTCCTGTCCCTGTCCGGGTTTCCCCAGAGAATCTCCGTGGTCCTGCCAACACCCACATTCTCCCAGATAGTCCACCAGCTCCGCCTTTAGAGCTCGAAAAGGTTTAGCGTTCCCCAAAGTGACTAACTCCAGGGAAGATCCTCCCCTAGCCGATTCATTAGCCATTTCGTTCCCTATACCACAGTGTCCCGGCACTTATATATTCTCAATGAGTCCCCTTGCAGAGAAATCGTTAATTTCCCCTTTGCACCTGAGTATCGTCATTGATCCCACAGAGTCCGTAGATAGAGCCCGGATAGCCGCTTGGCTATCCGTGAAGATCACAATATCAGCGGTCAAGCCCATGATATTCACCTGCTTAATGCATTCTGGAATCGCGGTGACCTCCGCCTGTAGTACGGTATTATGATCAGGAAGACGGAAGCATTTGCGTACCTTGAAGTCAGCGTCACGTCATCCGTGTAAAAGTGGATCCCCGGGTGGTTCCCCAAGAAGATCCCATTTAACCATGGTTCCCTGTCGGGGATTATCGTGTCGCAGAGCGTCGTGACCGACCTCTTTGAAAACCTGTCGAAGTCCCATTCTGGGACGCAGTAACCTGGCAACTGGTCCAAAATCGTACGGTGACCGGTAATATGGCCATTACTGTTCCATTCCCCGGTAGCCCTTAGCCGCATCATAGTCAATGCCGCCGCGTGCTTCACCTGTACCTCAATTGGGCGAATTACTAGAATGGTCTCGACAGCCCTAGTAGATGCGGTTCTCATTGCGCCACTAATGCCCAAACAGCATAGGCGCTGTACCTTCTGCAATAGTCCCTCCAGGATAGTTTTCTATCAAGAACAACTAGATAATTGACCGTATCGGAGATGTTAACCGTTTTTCCCAGGAAGATAGGTTCATCAAAATCAATGATCTTACTCTTTCTAGTAAAAAGGCATATTTCAGTTTTGTCCGGATTGGCCCCTGGGCCTAGCCCAGTTGTACGCCAGTTCGACTGCATAAGATGCCCTCCTACATAGATATCCAGGATTCTGCCCCTTTAAAAGTATCGCCACATCGTCTGCGTAGCAGACAGGTTGGAAACCTTCACTGGATAGAATCTTCAAGAGACTATTAATCGTGGTCACCCATAGGAGTGGAGATAGGACCCCCGGAGGAGTCCCACGGTTAACCTTGTTTCTGATCCCTATGCCATTTGCCTCGCAATTTATCCTCCTATTCCCTAACATATGACCGACACAGGCTACTATGTCCCAGTGAATGTCAAACTGGTCTAGAGACTGGATAAGCACATTGGTCAAGACATTATTAAAAGCCGCCTCTATATCAATAAAAATTACCAGAGTGAAACAGTTCAGATCAAAGGATCTCTCCACATGACAAACCACCTCGTGAAGAGCCGTTTCCCCTGAACGCGCCTTCAAGTAGGCGTGTTGTCCAAACCTAAGTAATTCCCTAGGAATGTGACCCTTAACCATGTCATTCACTAACCTCTCCATGGTCTTGAGTAAAAAGGAATTTAGGCTTATCGGCCGATAAGCCTTTGGGTTCGCATAACTCTCCTTTCCCGGTTTAGGTATGAAGACAACTTTTGCCTCCTGCCATATCCTTGGAGTGTACGCGAATTTTAGGCAAGCAGTGAAAATGCTTACCAGACTTCCGTCGATCTAATCCATGCTCTGCTGTAGTGGAGCTGGAAAGATCTCGTCCGGTGCCGCTGCATTGTAAGGGGCGAAACTGTCTTCCACCAACTTTCTCAGGCTACCTATGCAAATTTTCGAGGCCAGCTGTAGCATAAGGATATCCATCGAAAAGTTGTAGCTATTAATTTGGATTGCAGCTGCGTCGTCGTCCGCCTCTAAGACATACTGCATAATCTTTTCATTAATAGCCTCTTCGAGACATTGTCTCTGGGCTGTGGAGATTTTACCCGAAGGGTTATTTTGGTCAATCACAACGGCGCCGTCGGTTCAGTAGCCGCCAACGGGTTGTTCATTCCGGTCAGTAGAGTATCCGTTGTAGAGCCTCCTTGCCAGAGATGGACGTTTTGGTTGTCGAACTTCTGGTGGACGGGGAAAACTTTTTCTTCTTTTTTGCGATAACAATGTTCTGGTCCTCGGGGGATCGAGTTCTCTTGCCCACATCCGAAGATGTGGGTTTAGATTGTTCTTTCTCCAAAGTCCCATCTTGTTTAGCCTTTGTAACGTTGCCAGCTTTCGGAGGTTTCTTCATCCGGTTTAATTTGGCGAGTTTACGCCGTTGAGCCCCGGATAATCTCACCTTTCTTTTTGGTGAGTTTAGCTATACCAGCACTTACTTCCTCTACCATCTTGCTGACTTCGTCTGTCTCATTTGAGGAGTTCGATTCATATGAACCGGCGTCCTTATAATCTTTGCATATAGCATTTGTGTCGCTTGTCACATTACCGTCTATGGAGGCCAAGTTACCCACCTCCACAGGGGTCTTGCAGTCTTTTGATGATGACGCTTGGGGCCCGCTTGCACACCCTCACCAGCCGCCGGTACTGGGTTATTTAGGCCCTGCACCGTAAATTTTTTTCTCTCTTCTGACATTAACCATATTTCGCCTATTTTCGGGAGCGACCCCTATCCAGTTTTTGGTCCGCGGGTGGTACTTGAACCCTCTAGGGCCCAATTTAGAATAACAAGTCAGTTTTATCCGTTTTAAGACAAACAAAAATGAAGCTCGCTTCCCCAAACACAGCTTCCCCCCTATCTGGCACCTGGGGACGCGTCCGATGGGAGGTCTGGCAACTACACACACGGACAAATTAGTTAAACATAAGTTCAAAATTAAATGGTAAAAGAGTTTAACTAAAATTTTAGCTGAAAACTCGATGTCAGCAAAAAAAAAAATGGCTGAAAGTTAGTTAAATATTTGAATTTTTATTTTGTTTAACGTCTAACACAATTTGCAACTAACTTTTTTTTTTGAGTTTATGGTTAAGCCCTAAACTTTGGTTATGTTGAGATAAGTTAATAGGTCTTAATATTTCAAGTTTTGCTTTTTAAACACAAATTTTTTAAACTTATTTGGAACACAAGTTGGTTTACTACATATATTTCATATATACATATTTACTAATTTGGAAAATTTAGAGGTACCTTCACATTTTCACTCTATAACTTTTGAACCACTGCACAGTGGATGAAAATAATTTTTCATTGGCCAAAATGCTGTAACTTTTAAACCGATTAAAATATTTTATGGTCTGTTTCTCGATTTCAAAAGAATGCTTTCTTTCGCTTAGAATGCTTTCTTTCGCTTGATTTGGGTTTCTCTAACTAAATTTCTATGCGAACGATGCCTTGAAGTACAAGTCTAATGAAAACGTAACAGTTTTCATACAACATTTGGTTTCTCTATTTCAAATGAGTTGTTAACAGTGCGAACGTAAATGTCAAAACCAGTCACTTGCTTTTTTGATTTTGAGTAAAAAAATATTTTCAAAAAAATATATCATTCAGTCCATTAGAAAACGCAAAAAATCTGAACACGGTCCTATGATTTTGTTTATTTTTTGAACATGAATACTCTATGGTCAAATTTGTTCATTTCCTTTTTCAGATCTCCAAATTTGTAAAAACTCGTGATTTTATGCACGTTTTTTAGTTCTCATAAATATCAAAAAAAAAAAATGCTAAAAGCACTTCACTTTGAAGTGCCATAACTTTTTAATTGTATATCGCATGTTATTAATTTAAACGATATTTGAAAGATGCACTTGTGTACTTTTTAACTGGATTTTTTAAACAAAATGATTGCTAAAAAAAATGCATACTTAATGCAAATGCAGTTTTCTAATGCATTTTTCAAAACTTGATCCCCCTACGATTTTCAAAAAAAAAAAAAAAATACAGTTTACTAAAATATGGAACATTAACTAAATATACAAATACTGATTTTTTATGGAACAAACATGTCTTTTATTTTTAATGATTTTTAAAAAAAAAAATTTTTTATTCTATAAAATGGAAATATTTTTATACATTCTTGTATTTCATATTTTGCGTGATAAATTTAAAATACGAACTCATTTAGTAACTTGTTTGAAGACCTATATTTATAAAAATATTCATTTATTAAAAAAATATTGAAAGAATAAAAATCAGAAAAACGATTCAAATAAAACTTGTAATTTATTCTTTAATCTTACTTACTAGTAAACTTATTGGCAATTAAAAAAAATATGAGTAACGAATCTTTTAAATAGTATTTGGGAATAAAAGTTTTGGCTGGGTTGTTGTACGGAAAATAATCTAAGTACGTTATATTTTTATTTTTGAATCCAAAATAACTTTTTGACATCATATCGAAAATTTAACTAGGTGAAGTCATATAAAAAATACAAAAAAATATTTTAAAAACGATACAAAAATGTATAAAAATATTTAAATATTCTAGAATAAAAGAATAAACTTTGTTTAAAAAATCATTACAAATAGAAGACATATTTGTCCCATAAAAATCATTATTTGTATATTAAGGTAAGATTCCATATTTTAGTAAACTGTATTTTTTTTAATCGTAGGGTGAGAAAGTTTTGAAAAATGCATTAGAAAACTGCGTTTGCGTTACATATGCACTTTTTTAATAATAATTTTGTTTAAAAACCTCCTAAACCTAAAGTAGACAAGTGAATATTCCAAATATCGTTTAAATAAATAACATGCGATATACAATTAAAAAGTTATGGCACTTCAAAGTGAAGCACTTTTAGCATTTTTATCAAATTTATGAAAATTAAAAACGTACATAAAATCGCGAGTTTTTACAAATTTCGAGATCTGTAGAAGGCTATGTGCAAGTGGGACTATAGAGTATTCATGTACAAACTATTGCTATTGTTGTTAACTATTGCTAAAAAACAGCTATGTCTTTCTTTATGTTTCAATTTTTATAAAGTTGCACATATTTTTTTCGATTTCTGAAAAATTAAAAATTTTGAGTTGTCACTTTTGAACTAGGTGTGCGATATATTTATTTCTTTTACTAATATTATGTTTTTCGTACTTAAATAACAATAAAAGCTAATTATAATTATTATTCATTTGATACGAATTATGCTTGCACATATTCCATATGCTGTTCTGTAGTAGTTCTTTGACTTTTTTTTTTTAAAGAAAATTCTTCCTATTTGTTCAGGAAACTGTTCCTATTTATTTATGTGTTGCTTTCTTTGGAAAGAGGTTAGTTGAGAGATGAAAGGTGGGGAAAGATGAAGGGCTTCAAACATGGCAAGACTGTAATTGCGCGAGATGATAAGTCTTAGAACAGTTGTTGCTCGCCACCTGATGGAGAGTTGGCGAACTTATTGAAGCTTCTCCATGACAACTTCTCCATGATAAAGTGTTTTTTGAACTGTTGCAGACATATTTCTCCATGGGTACTTGGATGTATATATTTTTGCAGTTTCCTTTGCATAATCTCCAAATTTTTTAAAGCCAATTTCTTCATTGCAAGCAAGTACTTCATGGATTATTTTAAATCTCGAAATAAGATTTAAATCAACCCCTGTTATTTCAGATGCTATTTCTGGATCTGAAAATAATCTTCTTGGGGTATTTCCATCATTTGTATTGCCTGAACCTTGTTTCGGCCGATCTAAATTTACGATATTCAGCTTGAACATGTTTCTCTTTTAAACTTCTTAACTCCTTGTTGATGATCGTGCTTCTTACTGATTCTATAGGTCCGAAATCCAAATCATAACTGATTTTTAGTATGTGTTCCATAAATCTTATTCTTGCATGTAGCGGTCATAATCCAAATTCATATGCATCAATCAGTACTATCTAATAATTTTGCAGGGACTTGGTTTAATTGGCTTGATGATGTTTGGCATATGATGCATCTGGATGCAGCCTTTGTGTTAGTCAATGCCTGGTCTACTTTTCCATATATCATTGTTATCAATAATTGGTAGCATACTTCAATTTCCTGTCCATCTAACTGTAATTGTTAATTTTTTCTGTGGTCGCAATTGATGTAAGAAAGTTTTTTTTTAATATTTTTACATCCAATTTCATCGTTGACATTTTTAAGTTTCCGCCTCTTAGATCTATCCATGCAGTTTTTTTTTTTTTTTTTTTTTTTTTTTTATTTTTATAAGATACAATTATATAATAAAAGTTTACATAAATTATATACTTAAAAAAAAATATATAAAAGAACTTTCGACTTTGACAATTGTCGTCAGTCGGATGAGTGATTTCTGATAATTAAAAACATTTTACATTTTGCATTTGTTAATAATTAAATTCATTAATTAAAAATTTTCTATATTTGATAGCATTGGTAATATATTTTACTAGATTATCCCAATTTCTAAAAGCGCCATTAAGAGTTGCAACAATGAGTTCATTTGGTAAAATTGCATATCCAAGATATTGAAGCCGAAGATGTTTTAATATTGGACATCGTCCCAAAAAATGTTGTATGTCTTCTGTTTCATTCAAGTTGCATAATGAGCATAGTCTTATACTATTAGATGTGAATCTAGTGCCATTTAGCTCTATCATGTCACAACGCGCCTTAAATATCCACATTATTGTGCTTTGATTATGTTCATCAACCATATATTTTAGTCCTTTCGTGTGATCAAGGTACTTATAAAATCTGTCAGTTCCCAAAGCACTCTGAATATTCTCTAACTTAGTTGACAATCTTAAATTTTCCAAAAGCTGATTTTTCTTGAGATTCCATTCTGCATATGAAGAGGTCCCAAAATCCCAAATTATATTAAACTGATCACTAATACGAATCAGATTTGTTACCCATGACAGATTCTTCTCGATTAGCTTAATAGACAGTTGGTGAGGCAATCTACTAGCTTCATATTCAAAAAGAGTGCGCCCAATATATCTAAGATGGAGGTCTAATGTATATAGATGCGCGTCTTGCATATTTGTCTCCAACATAAGTGCATAAGTTGGTGTAAATGAAGGTAGGTTAAGAATTTTTTTAACAAAATATCGCTGTAGCTTATTTACTTCCTCAAAAAGAGAACTTCCCCACACTTGCGCTCCATAAGTTTGAATAGAGCGGCATACCGCTTGGAATAGTTGCCATTTTGCCCGAATAGAGATGTTATGTTTGGACAAAAAGCTACTCCAAGTTGCGTTTATACTATTCTTGGCAGCTATATTTTTAATCTCAATATGTTTCTTAAAAACCATTTTAGGGGTAAGTGTCATTCCCAAGTAACAGAAGTTGGATGCAATCTTTATCTCATTTCCATTAAAACGCCATTTTTCTTGGTTAGATATTTTTCCACCATTTCTGAAGACCATTATCTCGGATTTACTCAAGTTTACTTCAAGATTCCACTTTATACAATATCTTTCCAAATTAATAATCATATTCTGTAAGGTTCTTACATTATCGGCCATAATCACTATATCATCAGCATAAAGTAGCAATCTTATGTTAACACCATCTATATGAAGACCTCCACATAAAGCATCATGTAGGTCATTTATATATAACGCGAAAAGCAAAGGTGACAAAAGACAGCCCTGCTTTACACCCGATCTGGTCTCAAACTCTTCAGACAGCTCCTTTCCCGTCCAAACAACAGATTTAGTAATTCTGTAAATAGCTTCTATAACATTCACAAACTTTGTTGAAACTCCCATCTCATAAAGCTTATAAATAAGCAATCTTCTTGATATTTTATCAAACGCCGCTTTAAAGTCAACGAAAAACGCATATACTTTCCTTTTTTCATAAAACTTTAAATGGACTATTGCAGATAAACTATATATATTGTCTACCGTGGAGTAGTTTTTCCTAAATCCAGCTTGATATTCTAATAGGATATTGTGTTTATCAGTCCAAGAACTCAAGCGTTCATTCAGTATACCCATCATAATTTTGGCAACGCAATTCATAAATGAAATACCGCGGTAGTTATTTGGATCACTGTTGTTTCCCTTTTTATAAATTGGATAGATAACGCTAGTTATGAATTTATCATCAGTGATACCTGTTTCCAGAATAGTATTATATGCTTTTGTCAACTCCTCTAAAAATGATACTGGTGCATTTATAAAAAATTCATAAGGAACTCTATCTATTCCTGGTGCTTTATTACTTTTAGTTTTCAGTAGCATTTTTTGAACTTCAGCCACAGATATTTTTGCATCTAGATCGGGGTCTTCTTTCAATTCCGCTACGTAAAAAATATCATCACATAGCTGCGGCGGATTTAGCAGATGATCAAAATATGTTCTAAAAACTGCTGCAGTTATGTTTGGACATGGATTAACTATATCTCCCCTTATTTCTCTAGCTAAGTTCCACCATTCCTTACTATTATTTATTTTACATATTTTAAGTTCAAGACTTTTATTGTACAATGATTTTCTTTCTTCGCATATGTTTTTATATTTACGATTTGCAAATAGATATGCCTTCTTCTCAATTTCATCAGACGATCTTCTGTATGCTCTTAGTAGTCGAAAGGACTCATCTCTGGCTTCTAAGCATGACAGATCAAACCATTTATCTTTGAAGTTAACTGATTTTGTTTTTAAATTGTTTCCAAAGTTGCCAGATGAGATAACTATTAATTCCGTTAAATCATTTAACTTAATTGCTGGATTCTGTTGCCTTAAAACCTCTAAATTGTGTTGTACTTTTCGCTGGTAATTTTCCTTTTTATTCTCATTCCACCTCAATTTAGGTAGTAAACCGCATGTTTGCACTTCCTGTTCATCCATATCAATTTGTAAAACCAAATGAATTGGTAAATGGTCTGACCAAATATAATTTTCTACAAAAAAACCATCCACGTGTTTAAGGAGATCATTTGAAATAGCACACACATCGTTAACTGATTGTCCAACATTACTTATATAGGTAAAATTCCCCATTTCATCACCTTCAGTTATGCCATTTAATACAGTGATTCCATAATCATCACAAAACTCCAAAAAATGTTTGCCTTTGTTATCCACCGTTTTATCTTTAGATCTTCTAACACTTTGCCCACATTTAAAGGTAGTATAACAAATTCCTTCATATATTTGTTGAGTTTCACCAATTCTTATATTCAAATCGCCAATAATTAATGGATTTACAATATTTTTTTCTACAAATAATCTCCTTACGTCTCCAAATTCTTTTTCCCAGTTCGCACTACGCAGATAAAGTGGTATAATGGTAAAGATTTCTTGTTTAATTTGTATATTTATTGTGATTACTTCGGATATTTCGTTAAAACTATGCTTTAGACCTGACTGTATAAGACTATTTTTTACTGCATACATGCAACCTCCAATACCCCTTCCAAAATTACTTTGTCGTTTTGCGGGTTTCCAGAATAAATCAAAATTTCTAAAATATTTCCTGAAATTGTTTAATTTGTTTTCCTCAACATGGGTTTCCAGCAATATAACAATATCAAAACTGTTTATATAATTAAAGAACTCACTGTACAACAATTTGTTTCCCAACCCGTTGATATTATATGATAAAATATTAATATTTGGAATTTTTTTACTTTTTTTAAATGTATTATCAATGCTTATCAAATTAGAATTACAATTTTCTTTAATTAGTTGGACATTTTTTAGTTTTTTGAATTAATTTTTAAAAGAATTTGAGAATAGTCTATGTTTAAATTATTAATAGAATCTTTTCCATATATATTTACCAATTTTTCACCCGCTGGTTTTTCTCCACACATGAGTATTTTGCTGTTGTTCCAATAGAACCAGTTGCCATCAACCACCAGTTTATCTCCTCTGACGCTAACTTTCTGGCTTTTGTTGTACAATAAAAGGGATTTGCGCAGTTCTAACATTATCTTTTTATCTTGTTGACGCTCCATGGATAAATTACGATCAATAAAGATAGACGTCCCAGCAAGTTTTTTTGTACGCTTTAAAACTTCCACAACCATTCCAGCTGACCTCATTTCAACCATTACGGTCATTTTTCCGTCTTTCTCAAATAACTTATTTGCATGATCAATCTCGATTTCCTTATTTAGCACCATTTTTTCTCTCAAGACTTTTTTAACTGCGGCAATTATATTTGTTTGGCATTTTAAACCCCTAACAATAAGTTTTTTCTTTCCCAAATCTTCTTCTATTTGTCTTAATCTACGTTGGTCAGCATCTCTACTTTCCTTTAGCTTAATAACTTCATCTTTCAGTTCCCTATTTTCGACTTTTAGCATATACACTTCGGTTTTTACCTCATTTATATGCTGTTTGACACCTTCAAGATCATCTTTGGTTGGCAAGTTTATCATTTTTTCGTCTAATAGTGCAGACAACGAATTTGTCATTAGTGCCATAAGCTCTGTTGTATGAATATTACCAATAATATCATTTGTTTTTGCTGTTTCGGGTGAGATTTCAACCAGTCTTCTTTTCGAATTTTGCACAACTGAGCCCACTGTGTTATTAACTTCTTCATCTTCAAGCATAATGAAAGGGAAAAATAATTCTGATATGGCAACACTATGTTAAAAAACCAATATTTTGTTAGAACGAGAGCGGCTGATTTTTGTTTACAACACGTTTTATTTGTTTCGCTTGCTTATTGAGTGATGTTGAATTTAAACTTTCCAGTGATTATTTATAAATATTAAAAAATTTATAAAATTAAAATGTGAATTTTAACCACAATATGGCATACAACTATTCACAAACAACAACACAACGACTTTATGGGGCTCCAAACTGATTTTGTCAAGTTCCGGTAATACGCAACCTTTGTAAGTATGGATTTGGCCAAGAAACTTCAGGACAAGCAAAAACACACGTCTTATTGCCACAAACAATCACTCATTTTTTTCCATGCAGTTATCCAATGTTTTGTTTAGGTCTTCCAGTCCTATTTTGGTTTGTAGTTTGCAGTTTGCACTATGTGTATACAAATTTTATTTACTGCAGCTAACTTCTTTGTAGTGCTTTGGCGAAATTAGATAATAGCTCTTGTATTTCTGTGCTACACGAATTTAAGTTTAATTTTATTTTAATGTAACTAAGAACGTCTTCATGGTTTTTTGTTTCTAAAATATTCTTCAGACAATTCTTTATAAATGAAACTCTAAATTATTGTTATAATTTTTTTTTTTTTTTGCAAATATCAACTTCTTTATTGCTTAGCCGTATAGGCCATGAATAAATATTCCGCGATCGTTAATTCACTCACCAAAAGCGATGAAGTTTTAAATTTTAGTTTTTCTTTTAAGTATAAAAAAGTAACATCTAATTGCAAAGTATTTATTATTTTCTTATAATTTTATTAATATAAAAATAATTTAGATTTTGATGCTATTCAGCGTATTTTATATCTGCTATGAGACAGTAATATATTTACCATATATATAACTGTCTCATACTGTCTCTAATATGTTCTCAATAAATTGTTAACACAATATTTTACAAAACAAATAGTTGTGAATTTATTGAAATTAAATATTTGAATCAAGAGAACATTTAAAAAAAAAATTGTCAAAACAAAATTAACAACTCAAAGGGAATTTTATTTTATAAAAAAACATAAAATACACTGAAAAACATATCAATTCCTCCTCGTCAATTTAGAACGTTGGGTGCATGGTGTAAAACAATCAGGTTTCCTTTTTAGCCGAGTAGATCTGCGTGATGGAGCTTCAGTTATTGAAGGCAATGGAGGTGAGTTCTTTTTGAACAGATTAAAAAGGCGTGTTGGATTTTCCGATACAGGCACATGTTGTTCTAAACAGCCATTGTTATTTTCAATATTTGGCTGTAAGCATCCTAACAATTGTGAATTTTCAACGTTTGACTGTGAGCTTCCGACTGATTGAGAGTTTTCGACACTTTTCTGTGAGGTTTCAAATGATTCTAACAAGAAAGAGCAAGTTGAGATGTGCTTTCGAAGTTAAAACTGTTCAACGTTTTATTAATTCGAATTTGGTTCTTATGACGTTTCCAAATTTTATTTCCAACTCCAACGAGAAACATCATGTTTCCAATATGTTTAATTATTTTTGCGGGAACCCATTTATCCCCTTCCGAAAAATTTTTACATAAGATGTTTTATAGTGGAAAAGCGTGAGGTATAATTTATAGTAGGGCTTACAAGAGATAGCAATGTTCGAGGTTGTCGACCATGTAATAGTTCAGCGGGAGACTGACCAAATGAATTTGGGCTTGTTCGATACGTTGTCAAATATGCAAGAACTGATGCTTGTAAACTTGAACCATCTGATAATTGCTTTTTCATGGATGTCTTAAATGTACGTACAAACCTTTCAGCATTAACATTTGAAGAAGCTGTAGTGAGATGTTGGATACCATTTACTTCACAAAATACCTTGAAATCATTAGATGTGAATTGTGTACCATTATCTGTCACTATTGTTTCCGGTAACACTTCAATTGAGAAAACATTCTGTAATGCATTGATAGTGGAAATTGTAGTACTATTTTCCATTTTTATTACGTAAGGGAATTGAGAATACGTATCTACGATTATTAACCACATATATTTTTCAAAAGGACCTGCGTAGTCCAAATGTATGCGTTGCCATTGAGACGTAGCTTTTGGCCATGGTGAAAACTGTTTGGGTGGATTTGTTGAATGTGCACAACAAGCTTGACATGATGAAACGATTCTAGCGATATCCTCATCTATTTTTGGCCACCAACAATAACGTCTTGAAATTTGTTTCATTTTAACTATACCCCAATGTCCCTGGTGTAATAGCTGTAAAATCCGATTCCTTAAGTGTTTAGGAATCACAACGCGATCATAATTATTCTGTAAGATTATAACATTACCTTTAAATGTCAGATTGTTTTGATGACGATAGTAAGGCAATAAATTTTCAGAAACCGAATTATCCTTATCTGGCCAACCATTTTTAATAAAATGAAGCACTTTTTCCAAATTCTTATAATTTTTCGAATAGTCTACAATACGTTTAAAATCATTACAGCTTTTTCTTCTCATGTGTTTTGAAACATTGATTACAAGATGGTAAAGGATTTGCTTGAACTCTCTTCTTTTGTTGTTTATTGTTACGTTGTTGCTTTTTCTGATGTGGATTGTATGATGGCTTAACTGCATAAATTTCATTATCAGATGAAGGTTTCTTGTTCTTTAAAGTATCTAAAGTCTTTTGTGTTGCTTCATACGTCTCAGCTATTTGTAGCACCTCTTGAAGTGAAGGATCATCTTTGTGTAATGCGGCAGTACGTACAGGTTCATCCGGAGTATATAAAACAATAATATCTCTTATTAATTCATCCACGAATTCGGAATTACAATTGTTAGTTTTACAAATAAAATTACACTCTCTTGCCTTACCTCGTAATTCAGTAACACACTGACTATAAGTTTCACTCTCACGCTTTTCTCTTTTATAAAACTCATACCTGCTTTTAATGACGTGTATCTTGCTCTTGTAATGATTGTCCAAAGCGGAAATCAAATCTTCATACGATACGGTTTGTGCATTTTGTTTTCCAAGTAGTTTTTGAATAAGCCGGAAAGTTTTATCACCAACCCAAGAAAGGAAAAACGAACGTTTCTTCTCATTTTATTCTACTCCGTATTCTTTAAAATGCTCCTCAAGCTGCCTCTTATACATGTCAAAATCGTTTTGCTCATTTTATTAAATTTCGGAACTGCCACAGAACCCGATGCCAAACTGGAAACTGGGCTAGCACGTTGATTCAGGAACTGTGCGAAAAATTGTTGTTCAGCCACAATTTGCTGAGACCATTGTTGTTGTCTTGCAAGGACTTCTTTCATAAAGTCCTCCATTGTTCAAAATATAATCGTCGCCAATAATATGTTCTCAATAAATTGTTAACACAATATTTTACAAAACAAATAGTTGTGAATTTATTGAAATTAAATATTTGAATCAAATAATTGACAAAACAAAATTAACAACTCAAAGGGAATTTGATTTTATAAAAAACATATAAAATACACTGAGAAACATATCAGTCTCAAATATAAAAAAAATATTTTTATAAATATAAAATAAAAATTCTTGGGGGAATTTTAGAAATTACATTCATTGCGTAAACTTTTTTCACCAAAATGATGCGATGGAAAAATTTTATAAAAAGTTATAACCCTACTCTCTATGTTTTTTTGAATAAATATTTTTATTTACTACTGTTATTGCTGAAATATATTATATCAATTGAGTTTGTATTCAAATTTCACTTTCTTATAATATCATACTACGTTGCTATGCAAAATAAAAAGGTAAGAAAATGGCCAATAAAAAAACTCAATGTAGAAATTCCGCATTGCTAGGTACAATAAAATAGTATGATAAAGGGTTAATAAAAAACCCACTGTACAAGTGAATAACATTTGTGAGGCGCTATTTAACAACCTAATATATAAATGATCTGTAGTACTGATCACACAAAACATAAATTAAAAATGTTTAGTAATTACATTCTGTTTTAAAATAATGCATTATGTAACAAATCATCGAAAATTCACTATTTTTATTTAACAAATAATGGGTAAAATAACACACAATACTTGCTTGTTATGATATGAGCAAGATCATTCAAGTTCAAGATCATTTGTTTTTTGTTAAACAAAAACCCGTGCAATGTTTATTTATGAATTAAAAAAATTCCTTCATCTGCTAATTCAAAGCAGACTTTATCTACCTTGCTTGTTAAAAAATACTATGCTATAAAATACCTAAAACACCAATTTAACACACCGTTGCATACTTATAGGGCTATTTAAATTACCGTAATTTGGAATTTTTTTTTTAATAATTTCATTAAAATGAAAAAAGTGTTCTACACACGGGTTGTCACGGCTGCAAGAGTATATATATATATATAGTATAAACTTTCACCTTTCTCCGGGTGATTCACTTTTCTTGTTCTCTTTTGTTCTCTAGAAGTTCTATTCCACTAAATTTGACAAAAATAAAGTAATTTAATAAATATTTCAGAACGCCCCTAATATAAATGGTAGGGCTGTGACGACATACAATTATTTAAAGACTACAATCCTATCAACCTAGCAAAAAAAGAGAGAATATAATGATAGCTTGCGAGTAGTAACCATTTCTTTTTGATAAAAAAAACAAAAATCACCTTTTTCTGAAAAATAGGTGTGTTTAATAGCATGCCACACCCACAATTAGCAATACTTTGACCTATTATTGGCTACCTTAATTTGGATATATAATATTATTATATTAAATTTTATAAATCGGTGACAAAAAAAATTGGACTTTTGGCCAATGAAATCAAATTTTCAGCCACTGGATCGATTTTGATCATTTTCAACACCAAACTTTGCGGGTTAATGTACATTAATCTATGCAAAAATGAGCAGTGCGTATTGCGTTTTCGCGCCGTGATTGCCATTTCAACAGACAGGAGGACATACAGGCGGACAAAAAGACTAAAATAGCGAAATCGTCATAAAATTGAATAAGGATCAATAATATATATACTTTATGGGCCCTTAGACCTCTATTTCGATGCGTTCCAACCGGAATGACAAACTGATATATACCCTCCTCATGGTATGTGGAGGGTATAAACAATTTTATAAATTTATATTGATTGTTGTGAACGCAAATTCAAAGCTATATAAAAAAAAATTATGTATTGAAATTGTTTAATAAGTTTTTTAATAAATACAGGGGCTGGCCAAGTTAGTATGGACATCTAAATGTGTTGAAAATGCACTTAATGTTTTACAATTTATCTCATATTTGGGCAAACTATTTACAAATATTGCCTTATGCCTGCTATGAAATTCGGGAAATGCATACAGAAGTTAAGTGTAAAAATATGAATTTTTTTTAGTCTTTCATACATTTTGTGTTAAATTTTTATTATGTGGACCTAGATTGGTATAAATTATTGGTGATAAAAAGAAGTAACTTGCATTTTTGACCTAATCGGATGATTTTCACCTTAGAAATTATTATTAAAATGGTGATTTCAATACAATAGTCTTAAAAAAATAAAATATTTTCAGAAAATGTATGGAACACATTTGTACATATATTTTCTTAGTACATGGACCGATTTTGATAAATTTCAAAAATCGAAACTTTGGTCGCATGGCTACACGGTTGAAAGCTATCCGAATTTTGTCAAATTGGCACCACATGACTTTTAGATTTAGTGCATCACTAATCTGAACAATACACTTTAATTTTCCAAAAAAGTTTTTCTTCATACAAAAAAATGTTTTTTTTATTTTAAAATTTTTAAAACTATTTGTATGTACATAAACCATAAGCTTCAGCAATGCTTTTGTACATTGAAGTGCCGTATCTTACTTTTTTTTGTAATTTTTGCACAAATTTTAAAATTAAGGTTTTATGACTTTTAAAATTTATACGAAACTGGAAAAAACTAATAATGCAGTTGAAGAGATTGATCAATTCTAAATAATTTAGTAAAAAATTTGCTCCTACTATTCAACAGTTATACTTATTTAAAGCTATGTAAACGGTGTTTTTTTATACAGGTATAGAACTTTGAAATGTAATAAAACAAAGATGAATTTTTTAAATTGACATGAAATTTACTTTATTCGAAAGATAATCTCCTTGGCATTATAATTTAAATATGACTTCTGGCATATGACCGCCACTCGGCCATCTAGAGGTCCAATTTTCGATTACTTTTTCCAAAATTTGTGGCCGTATATTGGCAATAACGCGGCGAATGTTGTCCTCCAAGTGGTCAATCGTTTCGGGCTTATCGGCGTAGACTGGCGACTTCACATATCCCCACAGAAAATAGTCCAGCGGCGTTAAATCGATCGATCTTGGAGGCCAATTCACGGATCCGAAACGTGAAACTATGCGGTTACCAAACGTTTCCTTCAATAAATCAATTGTGGAATGGGCTGTGTGACATGTTGCGCCGTCTTGTTGAAACCAAAGATCCTGCACATCATGGTTGTTCAATTGATAAAAGAAAAAGTCAGTAATCATGGCTCTACTCACTATTGACTGCAACGTTCTGACCAGCATCATTTTTAAAATAGTACGGACCAATGATTCCACCAGCCCATAAAGCACACCAATCAGTTAGTTTTTCTGAATGTCTCAACACACACTTGAGGATTATCATCACTCCAAATACGGCAGTTTTGCTTATTGACGTATCCATTTAGCCAAAAATGAGCTTCATCGCTAAACAAAACTCGCTTATGAAAGCGCAATACGTACTTTTCAAAATAAATTTGCACAATTTGGAAGCGTTGTTCAGGCGTCAGTCTATTCATGTTGAAATGACAAACCAAACTAATGACAAACTGCACATCATGGTTGTTCAATTGATAAAAGAAAAAGTCAGTAATCATGGCTCTACTCACTATTGACTGCAACGTTCTGACCAGCATCGTTTTTAAAAAAGTACGGACCAATGATTCCACCAGCCCATAAATCACACCAAACAGTTAGTTTTTCTGAATTTGACGGTGTCTCAACACACACTTGAGGATTATCATCACTCCAAATACGGCAGTTTGCTTATTGACGTATCCATTTAGCCAAAAATGAGCTTTATCGCTAAACAAAACTCGCTTATGAAAGCGCAATACGCAATACAAAATAAATTTGCACAATTTGGAAGCGTTGTTCAGGCGTCAGTCTATTCATGTTGAAATGACAAACCAAACTAAACATAAATCACTTTACAGCTGACAAAATGGCCTGCAGTTAAATAAGTGTTGTCAAGTTCTATACCTGTATATAAAACACCCTTTATAAATTGTATAAAACTTATAATATTACAAGCTGTTTGCCATTGGATTTGCTTTAAACTTTAAATTGTGATTTTTTTCTTTATGTAATTTTTCGTGTTTAGCGGACTAATCACTTTTGATTTTTCGAGTTTTGCGGACTGTCCATTTTTGGTATTTGATATCTTGAGCGAAAAAAAGTACTAATCTCGAAAACTATTATAACTCAAAGTAGGCATGTGTACCTAAAGCTGAATTTATATTACCTCGAAATCCAGTTTGAACTAGACTTCGAAATCTAGTTCGTGTATCATTTAATGCAATTCCACTCACGCACAATCCCTCGAGAATTTTTTTCTTTCTACTCACACTAACTCACGCGAGTAAACTCAGATTTTTTTTTTAGAAGAATTCTACACACGAAGAATTTTTTCCTTAAATTTGGTTTCGCTCACATTCACACTGGTCACGAGCCCATCTTTAATTCAAGTGTTAATCCGATGCAAAACTGGCAAATAACTTATAACATTATTAGTTTTATACAATGGATACAAAGCTTCAAATGGGTATAACTCTGGACCAGTAAGAGCAAATTCACATTTTTATTTTAGAATATGTCAATCTCTTAAACTTCATCATTAGGTTTTTAAATTTTCGTAAAAATTTTAGAAAGTATACAGTGTTATTAGGAAAACATGCAAAAATTACGAAAAAAATATAATATTGCACGTTAATTTACAAAAATCATTGCCGAAACTTGTGGTTTATGCACATACAAATAAAGTTTGGACATCTTGCTTTAAAAATATTGACTCAGAAGCCAGGACAATTTTGATTATTAACCTGCTAAAATTTTTTTGAGTATTAGCACTCAAGTGATGCATATTGAAGAGCTGAATACGGAATATATAAAAAATTTTTGCAAAACTGCACTTTATGGAACGTTCCTCAAAAAAAAAGATATGGTCCCTCTGGAATTAAAAAGAAAGCTAGAAAAGGAGATATTTTAAGTGTATTATTACACTGTGTGTAATTTTTTAAGTCATGGCAAAATAACCATATACGTACACCACTACGTGATTAAAGACTTAAAAAAAAGACCCGTGTCTCCCAATTTTTCCCAAAGTCATCTCCTTTTTTGTTTATGGCCCGCCAAAGATTTGGGGCCTCGGTAACATTTTCGCAAAAAAGTGATCATTTTCTCAGGCTCATATCTTGCAAACCGTTCAGAATTTCGAACATATAAAATCAAAAAAACTTCACCTTCCAGATCAAAATCGCAAAAAACTTAAAAAAAATCGATTTTTTTACCTTTTTTCCCGTGTTCAGGTCCATAGGTAGCAAACCGTTCAAAATTCAAGGAAACAATCAACTACAAAAATTTACCTAAGATCTCAATAAACAAATTTCTAGAACATATAAACTTTCTAGAGATGATTCTTAACACTGTTTAGGTAGCGCGCAAAAGTGAAATGCAGTTTAAAAAAAGTTATAAAAATTAATCGAAATATACATTAAAAGCAGTTTATTATACATTAATTGGATTATTGGATAAATTATAGTTTGTGTGTTATGGGGTATGTCGTTCCAAAGACGGACAGCATTTATGAAGAAATGCCAATCAGAAGTTGAACTACATACGTTGTTTAAATGTTTTTATCCTTTTTCCCCTTGCAGGGGAGGAAAAAGGAAGACGGTCATATAAGTGATTCGGCTGATGTGTGTAAACAATTTTGGCTAAAAATATTAGAACTCATCTTGCGTAGATCATCAAACTTCATACCATAGATTTGTGCAGAGAAAGGTAAAATCGAAATGATATGAGTACATGAATTTAAGTTTAAGTACACCGCACAGTGGTTTCCCCCATAGGCCAAAAATCAAAAAAGCAATGTTTTTTTTCTAAGCTTTATTGCACTTAATTTATTTATAACACTCTAAATTTTATGAATCTAACAAATTTTGTTGTTTTTTTTGCGAGATTTAATGTTTGTGTCCGTTAAAAGTGAAGGTATGTTTATATTGCATATATTGTGGTTACATAGTCATAAAAGAAAACTTAAGTTTATCGGAAAAATTATTCGCGATATTGTGACAGAAGTCTCCAAAAACCCTACAAGTATTAAATTTTAACTTATTTTCTACTAAATTGAATAATAAAAGCTGCAAAAATATAAGCCCATTAAAAAATCCCTGAAGAATACTTTTTTGACCTTTTCGAAACACACGTTTTTTAAAGACTACTTTTTCACGTAGACTTTTAGTTATTTAGCCCTCATCCACCCACAACTTCTTATACATCAAATTGTAGATTTTTTATCTCTCTTTAAATTAAAAAATATTCTGGCCGCGGGTTTTTGCATATTTTCGCATATAGATGTGATTTACATAGTCATACGACGAAAAATAATTAAAAATCGCGTTTTGTTTTGTACTATTTCTTTTTAAGAATACGAGTAAAGAGAAATATTTTTTTTTTTTTAAATTGTTATTTTAAACTTTATATTACAATTTTATGGTATTTGACTTACAGTTATGAATAAAGAGAAAACAGTTCTTTTTTAAGAAATTGTTGTTTTAAACTTTATATTGCAATCTACCACGCCTTTCGCAATTTTAAGGTATTTGACTTTCGGTTTAAGTGTAGCTTACTCATTGCATTTGAAAAGTGTCAAAACAAAGGTCAAATTTTAATTCTTATAATTAATTGTTTTCGCGATAGTGATAAAAGTTTCGAAATTTTCTAGAACGTATGTGATTGATATTTTGAGTTCCACAGCTGGTAATTATTGTTATCTTATATAACTTAACAATACCTCATATTGCATTATATAACTTTGTATAACTTTTTAATTTAGTTTTTTTCAGTGTATATTTCGAATGAATTAAAATAGAATAAAAATTTACAAAAATTGTTTTAAACAAAAGAATTTTCATATTGAAATACTTTATTTAAAAAATTCTTAAAACAAATCTATAAGCCAATTAACCCTTCAAAGATAAAATGGCTACTGTGGCTACAGTTGTTAATATTTTTTTCCTAAAAAATTGCAAACTTAAAGTTCTTTGGGCATGCTATGAGCTGACAAATTTTGAAGACCCTAGCTTTTTAGTTTAGGAGATATTGATTTTTGACCGCTTGTCCATATAAGGGAAACCACTGTGCACCGTTGTGTTTTTTGGTTATTTTTGTAAAATTTACTGTTCAACTAATTTTACATGAAAATATGACTTTTTAGTTGCTATCGTTGGCATTGCCCAGGGGCTAGTACAAAATTATTGGCTTTAGTGTTTTCTCCTCCAGTCCCTCCAAAACACGACTTCGCTAAGGAAAGTTTTTATGCGTGACTGGCCTTCGGCCGGGCTTAGGGGTTTTCACCCATGTGATAGGCTGTTTATTGGCTGCGCTGAGTAATTTTTTTATGAGTGACCGGCCTTCGGCCTGGCTTAGGGTTTTCTCCTATGTGATATGCAGTTTAATGGTTTCGCTGAGTAAATTTTTTATGCTTGACCGGCCTTCGGCCGGGCTTTCTCCTATGTGATATGCAGTTTAGTGGTTTCGCTGAGTAAAGTTTATATAGGGGGTTTCTCCTATGTGATAGGCAGTTTAGTGGATTCGCTGAGTAAAGTTTTTCTGCGTGACCGCCCTCAGGCCGGACTTAGGGTGTTTCTCCTATGTAATAGGCAGTTTAGTGGCATCGCTGAGTAAAGTTTTTCTGCGTGACCAGCCTTCAGCCGGGCTTAGGGGTGTTCTAATATGTGATAGGCAGTTTAGCGGCTTCGATGAGTAAAGTTTTTTCATTTTGCGATTTTATCGAAAAAATTTATTTTGTTGTGATTTCGATGTATTTGTAAGTGTTTCCGAAAATAGCGCTGCAAGCAAAATTTGTAAACTGGTGCAGAGGGCGCTACGTATCATAAATCCTAAAAAAAATATCATTTTTGAAATCCTGAGGAAATTTCTATTCATTAGAGTACTCACACTTGTATGTTAATACGCGTGCCGATTTTGGGCCCTGGGGCCCGGCCCCCTTAAACGAAAATAGAAAAACAATTTCTTTTTTAATTCTGAAGGGGACCATCTACTTTTTTTTTTGAGAATGCCCCAATAAAGTGTAGTTTAGACCAAATTTTTTTTGGAGGGTACTTTTAGATTTCGACACGCGATTTAAGATGTCTTAAATGGTATGTTTTGTCAAAAATAAGTTGTCTTAATTTTTATCGGAATAGGTCTCAAAAGTTTTGTTATGTAGTGCATATTATAAGAAAAATATTTATACATTTTTTTAAAACAGTTTTCGTGCACCGAATCATTTTTAAGTTTTCATCATATACATGATAATTGTAATTATTTTGACTTCTTTCACAGAAACACTTAAATGGCTCTTAATTAAGGCTAAAATTAAAAAAGTAGTAAATTTTATTTGAATGTTTTTATACGAAATTAAAAAAACATTTAGTTATAATGTACTAAATGAAAACTTAAAAATGTTGCGGTGGACCAAAACTGTTCTAAACAATTTAAAAATATATTTCTCATAATGAGCTCTACATAACGAAACTTTTGAGCCCTATTTCGATTAAAGGTAAGACAACTTTTTTTGAACAAAACATGCAATTTTTGATATCATACAGCGTGTTGGAACCTAAAAGTACTCTAAAAAAATTTTCGTTATATTTTTCGTATGCTGCTCTTCAATACTCATCGTTTGAGTGCTATTACTCAAGCGAATTTGTAAAAACACCCTCTGTCGAGACACCCTATTAACCAAGTTAGAAATATAAATAACCTTCATACCAACCTGGGGTAGTTTTCGACCCATAGGTAATATAATTGCTTAATATTTATTTTATTTATATTTAAGAGAGTGCGCCCCGGTAGGCTAGTTGGTAGCGTGCTGGCTTATCTGTGCGGGGGTTGTGGTTTCGATTCCCACCAGAGGCACTGGTCTGTTTTCGCTACAATGCGCCGAAAGCCATAGTAGCTAGTGCTCGGTCTGATTAGATGCTATTTAGAGTGTCAAATTTGAAGAAAAGTCTGTAGTTAAACAATGAATTCACTGTTCGGCCTCAGAAAGTTCGGCCAAATTGAAAATAGTTCGGCGGCCGAACTTTTAACTTTATAGCTAAACTTCGGCTTTTCTCTTAAATTTTATACATAAAATCGAATTAAATCGGCTCAACAAACATGTTTCCAATACCAAAATTTGTCATCATTGCCTCTAGATATCAAAAAACCGACAAAATATAGGTTTTTGCCGAACTGTTCTGTCGGACACTAATAATTTGTAATTAATGATTATTAATAAATAAAAAAAAAAAATTATTTAAGAGAAACAAACAAAATTTTATGTATTAGAAAATTTTGTAATTATGCATCAGAAAAACATAGCTTCTATAAAATGTTTGCTTTTTTGAAAGTGTTACAAAAAAACTAAATTTTCCTCCCTCGGTGTCGATATTGACCACATTATTTGCATGGTTATATTTCATAATTTTATTGCAAACAAATTTTTTAAAAACGAATATTAATATATCATTGAAATGTGAAACATGGTATTAATAAAAAATTTCCCGTTATTTTGACTATTTTTGAGTTGTATTACGATTATTTATTTTTTGTTTGTAACCCGGGGAAATTTATGTAAATAGTCACACTAGGAATACAAAATTTTTACCTAACAGCACGTAATGGTCATTTTGAAACAAAACCTCCCGCATAAAGTGCATTTCCTTAAAATGCATTTTTCAAGATTTTAACATTAAAGTTGTACTAGTTGACCAATAATACTGCACAACATAATTTAAATAACTTTGTACTTATTGTGTTCGCTATTTTGCTGATTTGGATGTCTATATCGCGAAACAACGCTTTAATATGTTTTATTAAAATTCTCGAAACACGTCAAATTTTAAAACGTGTGTCCTTTAAGTTATATATGCATCGTTATTGTCTAATTACGCTAAAATTTTAGCTAATGTGAGCATGATGTGAGCAAGATTATTCAAGTTCAAGATCATTTCGCACACCTAGTTCAAAAGTGACTAAACTCAAATTTTGAATTTTTCAGGAATTGAAAAGAAATATTTGCAACTTTATACCAATTGAAACATAAAGAAAGACATAACTGTTTTTTAGCAACAGTTAACAACAACTAAATACACTGATATTTTTTTATAGAGAAACGAAAGTATTGTGCATAGTTTAAGCATATAAACCCGAAAAATTAAAATTTTGAGTTGTGTCACTTTTGAACTAGGTGTGCGATTTGTGTTTTGTTAAACAAAAAACCGTACAATGTTTATTTATTAATTAAAAAATTTCTTCATCCGCTAATTTAAAGCAGACTTTATCTACTGACAGGTCCTTACAAGTTTCATTCCGCGTCACCAAAAATCTTCAGAGAACCAATGTAGAAGGGGTAGAATTAGATAGATTTGCCTAAATTTTGAAGGAAAAATATCAACCCTTTACCCGTATTGTTTTATTTACCCAATGAGAAGTAAAACACAAAATTGGAAGAATTGAACTAATTCAAATCGAAAATAAAACATTTTTAACTAATAAACATTGTCCGTGTACAAGCTTGAATCTCTAGTCATAATACACTGTGTTGCTAGTATTTATTAAATAAACAACAACACTTTCTGACTTTCATTAGGACCATAAGTCAGTTTTGCCGTACTCTGCAATTATCAAATGTTTTACTCTTAAATTTTAAAAGTTTATTTTTTGGGTCTTTTATCATAAATTATGATCTGAGCAAGATTATTTGTTTTTTTTTTCTGTTAAACAAAAAACCGTGCAATGTTTATTTATTTATAAAAAAAAAAATTTTTTTTTCTTCATCCGCTAATTTAAAGCGTACTTTATCTACTGACCAATGTCAAATGTTCAAACTACTATTACTTAAAATCTTTCTTTGTTTAACAATATTATTTTCTTTGGACAAAAAAAGTAGTAACGCTGATAAACGGCGGGGGTTCACCATTACTATTGTAACCGGTAATCTGTCTTTTTATAGAATCTAAAATAATATTCTGCGACAACTTGCGTGATGTATTTCATATTTGACTCTTTTCTTGTGAGTATCCAATGTCGCGGCAACAAATTTAGTGTTTGGGTACAAGCAGAAAAAAATAAAAAATTTTATAATGTTTTAAATACCCAGAAAAGTTCTGCAGTTACTATGTATATGATAGTTATTTGTTATTTGTTATGCGGTTGTGGTTTTTTTTAACTGCAATTGCAGTTGTTTTACTTAGAAACATATTTTTTATTGCTTTTAGGGTTGTTTTTTTAAACAACCTACCAAAATGAACGCATTTCGGTTACAGTTATTTTATGCAGTTGTTTCTTCTTTCTGACAAAGTGTGTATGTATCAAAAGATACAAAAACAAAAAACCAACATAGCGGTTGTAACAAGCGGCTTGTTTATTATTTTTTTTATCTTTTATCTCCAGTGTAAAAGAAAATGTTAAAGAAGATAGACAAATAAATTGAAAACGCTGAAAATGTTATTAAATAAATACAATATTAAGGTAAGATTTGGAATAGGAGATAGATTTATTTACTTGAATATTATTAAATGTTGTATTTCCTTTTTTGTAATTTGTTTATATTTGTATATTAATTCAATTCAATGTGACGAAAGGAAATCGAAGTAAGTAACAATATACCATTTCTTGAAGACAGACATTTTGCAGAGATGATTTGTAAAAATAGCGTGAAACGTGAATATTTAAAGTGATATTTTATGTAAATATAGTTTTACAATAGTGTGTTTATTAAATAATAAAATCTGATTAAGAATATTTACAAAAAAGTGTTTCATTAACATTTTTTTAAATGCTGGTAATGTTGTTTTAACTGCATTTGTAGTTGTTTTTTTACATTCTACAGTTAATTTTTAACAGTAACTACACATTGCAGTTGAGTTAAATGCAAATGTAGTATACTCCCTTTCAACTGCAAATGTAGTTATTTAACTGCCATTTGCAGTAGATTCAACCTACATAATTTTTTCATTTCTATTTAAGGTTGAAATAACCAAAATCGAACCACTTTGTTTTCTAAATAAAAAAATATCGAATCTAGCTTTTGTTTTTTATATTTTATTATATATGTATATCTATAGTAACTACCGAAATGTAAAAAAAAAAATAATTAGAAGTCGATTGGTAACCAAAACATCGCACTTTTTTCGAATTCGGCCCATTAGTTCTTGCACGAGACTTTTATCCACTTTTTTGGTTGCCAAATTCCATTTAGATTTGAACTCTTCTACAGTTGACACCGTCATTCCTGTCTTCTCTAAAGTTCCTTTTTTAATTTACCAATATTCTTTTATTGGACATAGTTCTGGACAATTTGGTGGATTGTTTTCTCTTTGTACAAAGTCGATTTTGTTGTTGTTACACCATGCAATTGTGGCTCATCCATAATCACAACTGGCCAAAATAACGGTTTTGTAGTGTGAGATCTTACAAATAAGCTTTTTTAAGCATTATACCCTATAAATTTCACCATTTATTGTACCAGTTGTAAAGAAAGAACTTAATTTTCTCTCAGAAGAACAAATTGCTTGTCAAACCAGTAGTGCGATCCAATAATTTTTACCGATCCGACAATCGCAAAATATATCGATAACTTTTCTTATTAGCACTAACAATTAAGTGATTCACTAAGTACACCTTAACGATAGTCGACAACTCTATTTTTTCTATTTACATTACAAATTTAACTTTTTATCGATTGAATAAACAACACAAAC
Source organism: Delia radicum (assembly GCA_021234595.1). Taxonomy (NCBI): domain Eukaryota; kingdom Metazoa; phylum Arthropoda; class Insecta; order Diptera; family Anthomyiidae; genus Delia; species Delia radicum. The sequence continues at coordinate 56,919,613 of CM037852.1, forward strand.
ATTGTTGTCGTTTAGATAACCACAATAGCGAATATCGTTTTAAAAATGTAAATGAAAAGCAAATCGATAATTTTGTTGTTTACTTTCTTAAACGATTCGATTATCGTTGAAACAAGTTACTGAATCGCACTACAGGTATTTTTTTTTTTGGAAATTTGGACTAAATAGTCTGTTTACATTAATCTGGAGCATCACCACGACTACATGCTGTGTAAAAGTCTTGTCCTGCAATGTACCAGAAGTTTGCAAATTACTATGTTTCATCATCCATTATCACGCAATTAAAAATTTTTTTATTGTTTTTCGTAATGACGTCGACTGCGAGTTTTTGCTGATAAATTTTGTTTTGCATGCCTGTCTGGAAATACTTGAGCTTTATAACACTTGAGTCCATTACGCTTTTTGACATTCTGAACAAAATTTTGCAATTTCTTGATTTTACTCGCGAGTGCTCGATTTTAAATGGTAGGAACCTTTTCAAAAGCTTCTGTTATCTTTTAAGCTGCTTTTAGATACCTTCGGCCATACTCACTACCACTTCCACTCTTTATTTCAATTGACAAGTGTTCATTAAAGTTTTTAATGACTTTTTCTTACCGGGGAATATGGTAATTTAACATTTTTTGATATCAAACGTATGTAAACTCTTTTTTTTTCTTATATTCGTGCAGAATAAGTTTTCTTCGATCAAACTCTGAAGCCATTTTTGACAAAACTATATTAAATTTCAAAAATCTTTTTTATTGAAAAATGAATTGAAAAAATGAAGGGGTTTGGACATTAGGATACCTTTCCCCGTAAAAATTTCCAAAAATCACATCTAAGTGAATGTTCATGCGAGGGGATGAACATACCTTCCAAATTTCAAGTTCCTAGCTCCAGCGGATTGGTCAAGGTGATTAAGGGAACATTTTTTTTCTCTGTACCACATACTCCATTGAGTTTTTATTGGAAATTCCAAAAAGTATATTTTAAAGTGCTTTAGTCATTACTCTATTTGAAGTTACAGATTTCTAGCCGAAGGTGTTTCAGCAGAGAGATAAATAACAGGTATATTTTGTTCTACCTCGTAACAATTTCCAAAAATCGTCTACGATGAAGGAGGAACCTACATGTCAAATTTCCTGTTCCTAGCTTCAGCGGTTTGGCCTGGTGATTAAGGGGACACTTTTCTTTGTACAGCATTTTTATTAAGTTTTTGAGCAATATTTTAAAAAGTATATTTTCAGTTCATTAGCCCATACTCTAAACCCAGAAAACATACTCGGTACCGTAGTAATTGGGAAATTTTTCGGTTTAAAGCAACAGTCATTCTGACAAGACAATAAATTTCGATTGCTTAAACAGAAATATGGTGATAACTATCAAAAATTATAGATATTACCGAAATACGGTTACTACGACCTTATCTATTTTCTAGATGTTTCTGCAATTTCAGATTTCTAGCCGAAGAGCTTTAAGCAGAACTTTAAGCGAAATACTTTTATATTTTTTGTGCAACTTTTTAATTATTTCCAAAAGTTGTGTCAACGTCCGAGGCGGAACCTTCATACCACATTTTTAGTTACAAGCTCATGCGGTTTTAGCTGGGTGATTAGGCGGCACCTATTAACCTTTGAACCTCATTTTTTATTTTAAATTTCAAAAAGTATCTGTTTAATTAATTAGTCTATATATCAAGAAACACATATTTTGTACTGGCGGACAAAGCCTACAAGGCTGTTAGCGTAGATAAAACGTATTTTTGCGTTAAAGTTCAAAATGTAATTTTAATTATTTATTATTTATTTTATAATTTTTATTTTTATAAGGGATTACGTCTTTTATTTTGTGCTTTGTGTTCATTGTCGAAAAGAGTTTATAATTTTGCAGCACTTCGAATATAAAATTTCAAGAGAATAGGTAAATGTATTTAAAAGTTATGAAGTAGTACCAACTTTTACCCCCTTTTTATACAGTTAACTTCTGAATATTCAAAATATTTTATAATTTAATTTTATTATTACTCGACTAGCTTAAGAGTCCGAGATATCGTTACCAATAGTTTTTAATGTCGGAATACATTAAAAACAATATGATTTCCTGTTTTAATTAATTTGTTTAACCGTTTTGAGAAAATGTTTTAAATTTTAAGCAAAATAAGCAAATGTACATTTCATTAGAGGACACTTTTACCCTTTAAATCCCTCTTTATGACAAGTTTTGATTAAAAACTCAAGAAGTTTATCTTCAGTGAATTACGATATATTTACCTAATGGTTTTGGTTATTACGTTAAGTTGAGACTACCACTTTTTGCCCCTCTCTTGGTAGATATCTACGCTTAAGGAAGTTCCTAGCTTCTACGATTTGAGCCGGCTATTAACGGGCACTTTTTCTTTTTTTAAACCCATTTCTACAATGTTTTAATTAGAAGTTCAAAGAAACACTTAATTTAAAGGTCAGATTTGTAGCCAAATGTTATTATGCAGAATATTAGAAAGGAGATTTTGCCCCTCACCGTAAGAAATTTCACCATATAGATTTCTTAATAGATAATGTCTGCGCCGGACGATGAGCCTTTAAGCCAAATTTCAAGTTCCTTACTCCAGCGGTTTAAGCTATGTGATTAATCATAATCTTTCTTATTTAAACCCCGTATTTATGGTCAGTTCCAACAATTTTGTGTTGGAACTTTTTTTTTTTTTTTTTTTTTTTTAAAAGAGAGGCAACACTCAGGAAATACTTCCTATATTTAGTGTGTTGCTTTCTTTGGAAAGGGATAGTATAGAGATGAAAGGTGGGGAAAGATGAAGGGCTTCAGACATGGCAACACTGTAATTGCGCGAGATGATAAGTCTTAGAACAGTTGTTGCTCGCCACCTGATGGAGAGTTGGCGAACTTATTGAAGCTTTTTGGTTCATAGCCCTGATTCATTATTTTACTTCGGTGGGGTTAATTGCTATGGGAACACCGAAGGTGGACATTGCGATACGTATGAGGGATAGAAAAAACTCATACATATTATTTTGATGTTGCCATCACCGGGGATCGAACCCGGGACCTTCTGTGTAACGCGCTAACCATTACACCACAACGCCCACAAGATCTTTAAATTTTAACTTAAAAAAAATTCATTCATATAAAAATATAGTTTTCAAAAATGTTTTAATTCTTGTATTAAAAATACAAAAATGTTTTTTTGGACTTTCTATATTTTAATATTTTTGTTGCTTTTCGAAAAGCAACAAATAAAGTCTAATCTGACAATATCATATTGGATTATTGGACTTGAGGTAGAACTGAATATATGAAAATATATTATTAATATTACTACTGAAGAATTTACAACTTTTTACAGAACCTGATTTTAAAATACATACAGTGGCTGTCATAAATAAGTATACAAAATCATCATTTTACTTTTGCTTTGAATAGCGGTAAACGTAACGGCCCATATATCTTAATTTACACGTTTTTACAATAATTAAATTATTTTCTCTGATTAAAAATGCTAGTCATTTAGCGTGTCATAAATAAGTAAACAAGCAGTTCATTTAGAATACAACAGGTTTTCTCAGTTTTTTTTAAAACTCCCTAGAATGTTTCTTCAAGTTTTCTATATGACAATATCCTTGCAATTATAGTAATCATTTCATTGGAGAAAGTCCTTAGGATATTCGGGGGTTTCTGGAGCATTTTTTAAAGAATACAGGCGTTCTTTAAATGGATCAATTCCATAAAATTGTTGTAATTGTTTCAAGTGTCTAACAAATTTTTAAAGGTTTTTTATATAAAATAGTCATCAGGATCTTAAAGTTCCCATTAAAAAAACCTCAGAACTAAAGTTTATGAAAAAAAAACAATATTGAACATAGATTTAAAATTACACATAAATAACACATGGACTACACACACAATCAAGTTTAAAATTACACGCAAATTATGTATTTACACAAGAAGTGGCAACACTGAGGACAACATTCCTTTAGATTGCGAAACTTGTTGCGCCAGTAAGCGGTTAATTAATATTTTTCAATTAATTTCAATTGAATTTTTATTAATTTTGTTTTTGTAAATATTTTATATTAATATTGCTTGTATTTATTCTCGTCTATATTTTAGATACAACAACGATCTTTACATCATTGATTGCTTTACAAATGAGTCAATATGTAATCAAAAACAAATGAAATTTATATTGGAAAATCTTAGCAGTTATACAACCTATAAAGTCTATATTGTAGCATATACAACTGCAGCATCTGATCACAGTAATGATATAACCTTTGATACACTGGTGGGAAGTAAGTATTGAGACTAGTGAACATTATTTCGTTATGAAATATATTAATCTTGCATATTTATTTCGCATAGTTCCCTCAAATCCACGTCACATTAAGAGAGAAGAGAAATCACAAAATATTTTACAATGGTCTAGACCAGAAGTTCCATCGGGACGTATTGAATTCTATGAAGTGGCCATAATTGAATGGTATAAAGATCAAATAAAGCGACAACATATATCGGCCGTTGTCGGTTCGAATGAGTGTGTTTTCAATTTACCCGTTTGCGTAAATGGCGATTATCATTTTACAATGCAGGTGCGAGCAGTTAATGTGGTACTTCGAGATACAGAAATCGATCGTTATATCTTTGCTACAAAAAATTTTAGCAACGTCGAAGAGGCTGCGGAAGCAGGTCATTATGTAGCAAATGATGATTTGAAATGTGTGGGTGCAGCAGGAAGTGAAGAACAACAGTTGGCTACTATGCTGGGCTATGGTAATACTAAAAAATATGTGCAATATAAATCGGTTTGGGAAAAGGGACCCGTCACAAATTGTGCTGATACCAAAATGAGTCGTATTACAATGCTGGCTTTATTGGTGGTGGTTTCATCGTTGGGAAGTAATGGCAGCATTCTATGTGGCCCGTAATAAATATCAAAAAATGGCCAATATATCGTGTGCCTTACCACCTGGCTTAGAAGCAATGACCTATCCAACTAAAGAAATGGCGGTAATGATGCCAGCGACTTCCGCCGTAGTAAAGACTCATTTTACAATAATGAAAGTCGTCGTCTTCTCTCCTCCATTAGTCACGACTCGGGTTATGCGTGTAATAATGGTGGCGGTGATCATAATAATGCTGGTCTGAATGGTATCACTTCCTGTTCTTTGGGTTAAAAAGTAGTGGCTATTTGTGTTCAGATCATTGCACTGAATATTGTACCCAAGAAACACTTGTAGCCGCTGATGACATCAGTAGTGACAGTTGTGTTATTGATCCAGCCCCAGTTGTCGATGATGCCTATATGGTTATGGAGTTATTAAAATCCAATGACAATAAAATGTCTACATCGTCGTCGTCATCGGCAACAGCATTTGATAATTTATTATCTCATTCGGATAATAATGGTGGCTATGTGCAACCAAGTCTATCGGCTATAGCAGCATTAAGTGCGACTAAAAACACCCAAACACCCATTTCAGGCACACAATTGCCTTTAGCGTTTATGCCCACAGACAATGGTTATATTAAACAAATATCACCATCGTCTCAGCAGCATCAGCACACACAAATTATTCCATCAGAGAATGGTTATATTAAGCCAAACAATCTTTTCAATTGGCCCATGGAAAAAATACCACAAACAGCAGCAACAACATATATAACACCATCAACAACTGTAGCACAAATGCAAGCTCCAACACATATGGCAGGTTTGCCAATAAACAGTTCGGGTTATGTGGCTCCGCAATTACTACAAAAGGTATGTGTTTAAACATTTGTTTTAGTTTGGGGACATATTTAAATTCATTGTCGAAGTAAGTTTTGTAACATGTTGAATACTAAATATACACAATCACAATTAGTGGACGAGAATGCTGATTTTTATTTAAACTTTCTGACTTTATTGGACTGCATGAAGAAGCCCTTTGAGCTGTATCGAGGATGTTATTATAGAACGAAGTGCCAAATTTTGTTTTAAGAGGGTTAATAGGAGCGGAGTTTAAGTATTTTAAAATTTTGGATTGTATGGAAAGTGCCACATTTCATCGTCCTATCCCGCCCAATATGAGCGGGTATAGAAGGAAATTGGAGACAACATCAGGATCATTCTCTTTTTGCCAGAAACTACATTTTTAGCTAACTTTATCTTTATTGTCTACGACTCCTCATCTACCTCAGAAGAGACAAGAACTCCATAACATAATCCCTGAGCACTGCCGGTATAGAATGATAGCATATATGGTGTTTTGTTAAAACGTTTGTGGCGATACGAATTATTGACTACATGTATTTTGATTTTGTATTTTCGTTAGAGTGAATAAAACGTCATCTAGAAAACACCACTATAGTCTCCTAGAAGGTAGTGCCCAAGAGTGGGTTAGTCGTCACTATACGGTTGACATGTGTCGAGTTAGGGCATTTTAAAATGTTGGATTGTATGTGAGTCGCCAAGTCCTTAGTTCTTCTCCGCCGATATTTCACAATGTAGTTGGGACATTTTAAAGACTATGAGCACAAAAAACGACATTTTCAACTTACCTGTTCTGATTTTAGTAAAACTCTGTTGTAAACATTCTCCTAGTTAATATGAAGTTTTTTATTTTTTAAAAATGCGTTACTGTTGGCGATATGTCGCTGTTCAAAGTTGGATGTTTTTAACAAATGTGTAAGAAGTATGCAATGTTTAAATTATCATAAATTTTGAACGCCGTCAACAGAAAATTAAAATCTTGGTGTCATTTCAAAGATTAAATCCTGTTCTTTAAACCGTGTTGCACAACAATTTATTTTTTACGCGAAAGGAAACCGAAATTGAAAAAATTTCCTTAATTCGCGAATATCGCAATAAACCCATAATTCATTGTTATGAAATTTATTTTGCAATTAACTTAAAGTATCACTTTCGAGTTATTCTGTATGAAATCACCAAATCGGCAAAGCTGGCATATCTTAGATTTTACTCAAACTAACTGGAAATGATATTTAGGGTCTAAAAACCCAAAATCCAAGAGGATTTAATTTTTGCACACGGCACTACCGGTTCACGCAAAATAAAAAAACTAAAAAGTCTTGTTTTTGTGCGTAGTGGTTTGAGCTGTTAAAATTTTTTTGCTAGAGATATCTACATGATTAACACATTGTTTTAAAACTGAAGGATTATAGTTTCTACCAAAAATATAAAATTTGACTTAACTCATACACCCGAAAAATAACGCGGTATTGAAAATAAGCATATTTCATTGGTTTTTTGTGTTTTTCAATGAACTCCAGTGTCGGCGCTAATGAATATAAAAGCATAATAATTCTCAGATACAAATTAGACATGTTGGAGAAAAATACAAAATTAAAATTGGCTCAATCTGGCAACTCGTTATGAAAAAATCGTTACTTGAATTTTGGAAATTTTGAAAATTTGCATATTTCAGGCTACAATTTGGTCATGTTTGCTAGCAGATACAAACTTGAAAACTACAGAGTATTTACTCCCAACTTTTAACTTTATAACACTTCAAGACCCGTTTAGTTATTTTCACTCCTCTCGGATTTACAGGTTTTTAAAGAAAAGCCTTTTTGATTTTTTTGTATGTATTTTTATACTTCCCTCAATTGTTATATACAGAGAAATTAAAATAAAAACAAGTAGTATTATGAAGAAGCAAAGAATAATTATGGACTAAAAAATGTATTTAATAAATTCAGTAGATTTTTTATGTTTACAAAAATTTTACAAAAATAAAAAAATTTTTATCAACATTTGTCATCACAAAGACGATTTCAGCTTAGAAGCTGAGTGGCACTTTTTTTGCCACTTCTCATGGCAAAAGTCCTTGTGACGTAGCAGGAGGTACAATTAAGCAGACTGTAAGGAAAGCAAGTCTACAGCGAACTGCGGATCATCATATCCTAACACCTACAGCAATGTTTGATTTTTGTTCCACCCAAATTCCTGGTATAATTTTTTTTTTGTATCCATTTCTGATGTTGATGCTATCGAAAACTTTTTGTCAAAAAGATTTATTGATGTTTGCACAATTAAAAATACAAGAAACTACCACAGTTTCTCTCCGATTTCTTACATTCAGTTAAAAGTACGAAAGTTTTCAGCTTCTGATAACTTTGAAACTCCGAATATTATAAGAACAAATACTTAATGAAAATAATATAAAACTTATTCCACGATTCTTAATTACCCACATTTAAACTATAACTTTTCTACTTTAAATGATAAAATTTACCATTTGCCTATTTTTTGCCACCACTGTAAAATTTTTTTAACATCAAAAATCTACTGAATTTATTAAATATATTTTTTAGTCCATAATTATTCTTTGTTACCTCATAATAATACTTGTTTTTATTTTAATTTCTCTGTATATAACAATTGAGGAAAGTATAAAAATACATACAAAAAATCAAAAAGGCTTTTCTTTAAAACCCTGTAAATCCGAGAGGAGTGAAAATAACTAAACGGGTCTTGATGTGTTATAAAGCTAAAAGTAGGCAGAGTATTACAGAGTATTAATTTTCAAGTTTGTATCTGCTAGCAAAACATGACCAAATTGTTGCCTGAAATATGCAAATTTTCAAAATTTCCAAATTTCAAGTAACGATTTTTTCATAACGAGTTGCCAGATTGAGCCAATTTTAATTTTGTATTTTTCTCCAACATGTCTAATTTGTATCTGAGAATTATTATGCTTTTATATTCATTAGCGCCGACACTGGAGTTCATTGAAAAACACAAAAAACCAATGAAATATGCTTATTTTCAATACCACGTTATTTTTCGGGTGTATGAATTAAGTCAAATTTTATATTTTTGATAGAAACTATAATCCTTCAGTTTTAAAACAATGTATTCATCATGTAGATATATCTAGCAGAACAATTTTAACAGCTCAAACCACTACGCACAAAAACAAGACTTTTTAGTTTTTTTATTTTGCGTGAACCGGTAGTGCCGTGTGCAAAAATTAAATCCTCTTGGATTTTGGTTCTTGGAACCCTTAGGAACATTTCCACAAAATTTTAACAAAATCCAAAATGGTCCAGCAACAAATTTTCATTTTTTTCGGTGTTTTCATAGAGAATGACTCTTACAACATATTAAAATTTTAAGTTGAAAATCGAATTGGCTCAAAAATACACAAATTTTTTAAGAAAGTATCTTTGATATTTAATATTAAATTTTATATATTCACATAGAACCCTATGAAAAATTTCAATAATTTGTGTCACACATGGAAAAATGGATATTCATGTCAAACAGGAGACCAGATGTAGTTAATGTTAATATAAATGTATGTAGTTAATATAAATGCCAAGTTTGCATTTTTTTAAAAAGCCTTAAAATTGGGCTCTCTAACGTTCGTACATGTATTTATAATTAAAAAAAATTACACTTATGATTTTTTTTTTAAATAATTTTAAAGTAATGATGTTTTTGAGAGAAAAAAGTTTATGTATTTCGTTAGGATTATTTTAGGGTTATCGAAATTTATTAAGATTTATTTCGTTAGGATATTTTAAGGTTATCGGTATTTTAAGTTTCTTTGTTAGTGTTTTTTAAGGTTAAACTAGTTCGTTGAAACGGTATTGAATCGTTATCGGTATTTTAGGGTTAGCGTTTGCCAACCATTCAATTTATAAAAATAAATTTTTGTATGGCAATAATTGGATAAGGTTTTTTCAAAAATCGAGAAAATTAGATGAAATTCTCGTCACAGAAAAAGCAACATTTAATTTTATAAAATAAAATAAAATTTTTGGTTTATTAATGTTTAAAATAATTTTTAATGGGAAAACAAATACATATAAAAATTACATTTGCATAAAAAATGCATTTGTTTTATTTCATTATTGTAAAAGAGTGAATCGTAAAAACCGAACGCTTTTCGAATCAGCGAAATCCGATAACAACTTCCGAGTCTACTTTCTGGCTCTTCCAAGTTACATACGGTTGGGAGTTTTACATTTTTTTTTTGTAAAAAAATCGCGAGCTTTTTAAAATCTGAAAATGTTTATATGTTATAGGCTCTATAGACAATATTTATGTTTTTAATATAAAGAAACCCGAAAGACATGAGGTCAAAAAAATGGCAATATTTTTGATTATCTATCAAAGAATGAATGTAATTTTAAATTTTAGTTAAGTTTAAACAATTTCTATTTCTTTAATTTTTACAGTCTTTAATACAACCCTCATCAGATGGTTATACGTCATTGGAGGCATTAGGCAAATCCCTAAAACCTACTCAATCAACAATGTCACAAACATCTTTAAATCCTGACGGTGGTAACACTTTACCCCCCATATCTGGTTATGTCACACAAAAGGAGTTATCGGCTTTTGGCCAACAGCAACAATTTAATTAAATCCCAAATAACAATGGATACTAACTTTTTTATTCTGTACAAAATGAGATTCTACTTATATAAATAGTTTGTTTGTTAAAACAAATAAAAATATACTATTATTAATAATGTATTAAAAAAGAAAAGTAACTAAATATCACAGACACCCCCTCCATAAGCCCCCAACAAAACGTGAAAATATTGTACAATCTAATCATAAATAAGACTTTGTAATTGTAACAGTAGCAACTATAATATTTAACATAAGCTATAAATATTTACCTATCCTTCTCTCCCTTTAGCTCTTCCTTTTAATTTATGTTGTATTATATTGAAATATTGTAATTAATAATTAGTAAACAAAAGTGCCTTTTAAAATGTTTTAAGTTAAATTTATTTTAGTTGCACACTCTCTAAGGCAAAACTATAAATGGCTTAAATTTTCGTTATTGACACAAATAGAAATTACTTTTATAAAGTGAGACAAATTAATCATCAGGGAATTTGATTATATGTATGTATATTTGTTTTAGAAACAATACAATAACAAAGTATAAAATAACTGACAAACGATTCGTCTTCATTATAAATACAGGCTATTTAGTTTCAAGTTTAATTGTGTCGTTGAATTATAGTTTTGCCTGTCGGCTGCTATTCAAAATGCACATATATTAATTATTATTTTTTCCTTATACTACGTTCACACTGAACCCCAAAATACTTTTTTTGTTTTTTTCAAGATTTCAATTTAAAATTTGTATGAAAACTTGAAAAATAACTAAAATTTGTATTCGGTGTGAATGTAGTTTCATATAAAAATGTCTTAATATTGTTGTGCTTTCATCACAGTATCTTCTATCTATCTATTGTATTATTATTTTTTATTTAATTTTAGTTTATTTAAAACAAAACAAAACAAACAAAATGGATTTTGTCTTCGTGTCGTATTCATTAAACCTATGTTAGGTCTTTGTAATTATTATACAAATATTTCTTTTTAATATTAAGTTTAATAAGTAACATCTTGTATTGTTAATTTTTAATTTTAAAATCTTTAGCCTTAATGCCTTAACAACAAGCAAATAACAAAAACACACATGTGCATATTATTTTGTGGCCTTATTAACTAGTTGATGTTGTTTTGCACAACTACACATATATATTTATAAGAATTCGTCATGAAAATTTGATTTTGGGATATCATCACATTTTTTTATGGTTTTGCATCAATATCAATTTCAACACCTGCCACATCACGGTTTTTAAAAACCGGGGTTTGAAGAAGGGTGGTTTCGAGTTACTCGAAAAACCGGGGTTTCGTCTCGAATAATTCGGCATTTTCGAATATTTTTTAATCTGAACATTTTAGAGAAAAACATATTTTTTTGTATAATTCGCTGTTCTCTCAATTGTTAATAAACAAATCCTGCGAGAACAAGTTAGCTTTGTTCCTTTTGTATGCATTTTTCATACATTTAGTTTTTTTTTTTGGGAATTTCTGATTGATTTTAAGCTTAAAAGTTTTTCTTAAGAGTTTTGATCATTTAATTGCCTTTTAACAGATTTTCTGACGTCAAATATTTTTTTACTTATACAATTTTATGATTTATATATATTTTATAAAATTTCATGTTTTCTATTAACTTGTTTTATAAAAGGTTCTGTTTTTTCAAGTTTTTTACTTTTGATTTTCTACAATATTTGGCTTAGCTTCTTCTTCTTTTAAAGGTTTTTTTACCAAGACACCTAACAATTTCGTTAAGAGGGATTAAATATATAAATTTTTTCTAATTTTTATGCACAATCAATTTTTTTATTTCACAATTCCACATTCAATCCACAGCCGTGTGATTTCCAATGGAAGACCCTCCATGTTAGCCAAATATACTAGAAATGGATAGAAATGGCGAAATTAGGAAAATTATACTCAAACTCAATTTTAATGTAATTTATTAATAGTAATGAGTTTTGACACGAATTTGCTTATAGCAATCTCTATACTTAAATATTTCCCTAGTTTCTAAATATTTTCAGTTAATTTTACGGAAAAACATAATTTTAAATCGAGTGGGAAAATTGTATGAGAAAATTAATTGTGAAAATTTTAAAATTTTGCAACAAAAGTTTGAAAACATTAAAATGTTATTACAATTGTTTATGAAATTAACTCAAAAACGGGAAGAAAAAAATGGAAAGGGAAAAATATATATATGTCTAAATACAATTGAACCTCGATTATCCGGGTGGCATGGGACCGGACTCAGCACGGCAAATCGAAAACACGGTGCATAGAACCCAGCAAGAACAGTGACGGTCATATGACCGGTCAAATGACCGACACTGCTGATGGAAATATCCATCAATGCGTAGAACAAAGTTTCTATCATTTTCTTAAGGCCAATGTGAAAAAAGTGATGGAAACATTGTGTACGTGTGATTTTGTATCTTCCTCTAATTTATAAATTAATAAGTTAGAGGAAGATGCAAGATTTGCATGTTTTAGTTTCGGTCATCCATTTCTTGTAGGGCAGTTATTTGGTTTTCTCTAATTTTAATTCTTTTATGTACGTTCATGAGCAGCTCTAGCTTTTAATATAAAGGGAAATTTCATACACCTCAGTGTACAGAAAACAACACACATCATGGCGTATGAAATTGTCTTGTATATTAATTGCTGGAGAAGCGCATGTGTACGTTAATAGGAAAAACAAGCAATACATACATGTATGAGCTGCACGGATAATAGAGGAATATCACGGTTAATAGAGGAATAAAATCACTGATAATAGAGGCAAATCACGATTAATATAGGTAAACATCAAACATCCAACCGGCCTGGTTAATGGAGGCACATATAATCGAGGTTCAACTGTATTCCAGCTAGATATATTAGGTATTTTTGTATGGCTCGATAAAATAAAAGATGTTTTATAGTTTTTTACATAGTATTTTTACAAAAGGATCTTTAGAAAGGATATATGTTTAGTTTTAAATGTCAACATTTAAATTTTTAGTTATTTTATAAAATTTGTGCAAACAATTGCATACATCTGCAATACAAACCGATTTTAAAAAACTGGTTATTAGAACCTGTTTTCAATTTAAAAAATGCGTTTTTTAAGTATTCGAAACCCGGTTTTCAAATAAGAATATTTGACAACTCTATTCCACATACGCCCGGTGCACACTGGTATGATTTTTATGGAGTCGGTGGCCAAAAATACTTCCAGTAGAAATATCAACGTGAAACTTTGGTCACGTCTTTATAACAATGTGAGAATTAATGGAAAAATGGGCGTGTTGATACCTCCAAACCCCACCCCATGCACAAATTTGACTTTTTTTGAGCAAATTTTCCTAGAGCCGACAGTTTTTAACGAATTTGAAAAAATTAAAATTTGATAAATAACTGACTAAATTCCAGATCGATTTTAAAAGTCGTTTCTTTTACGTTCTTAATAAATCGTCAAAATCAGGGAAATTTTAATTTTTTTAGATTCTTCTGCTATAAAAAATTTAAAACTTGTATATAAACGAAGTTTTAGGATAATTAAAGATAATTATACTTTTGATAATTTTTGTTGAGGATATAAAATAAATGTCTTAAAAATCGTCCATGAGGAATCGATCTGAAGTTTATTCAATTATTTTTCAAATTTAACTTTTTAAAATTCGTTTAAGCAACAAATTTAGAAGAAAAAAAATTGTACGCAATTTGTTTTTAATAAACATTTGTTTTAATTGCACCATTTTTCTGAGCTAAAAATGCTTTTTAATTGTGTGTCATAAAAATTCTTTTTAAGTTTGTTGAAAAAATTGATTTTTCCGACCACTCTATTTTCTAAATGGTTGTACTTTAAAAATGAGAAATAAAGTTTTTATAAAATAATTTTTGGTGTAGAATAAATATTGCTCTTTTTGCTCTGTAGGCAAAGGGACCCTTAATCAAAGTTTTTAACCGCCGAGCGCATTTGGAAGGAGTTGGAACTAAAAAAATAATAATAACGACATTGTTTTTATTAATGCAAAAGCATGTTGAAAAATGATGATATCCCAAAACAAAACAAAAATATACTTTTCAGACGAACTCTAATATTTATAATTAACATTTTTAAAAAAAGAGTTTATAAAAATTAAAAATCGTTTCTAAATTGTACACTGTACTTAAAAATAATTCTTGTATATTACGAGCGTATTAATAAACAAATAACATTTTATCTACAAAATATGTCTACACTTTCTTTATTTACAGCCAGCGCACAAGTGGGAGATATCACAAAATTTTTGGGAATAATTCTACCGTTTTTTTACTTAGTGGTCCGATTGCAATGAAATTTGGAACATGCATAAGTGACGTAATATCGAGCGTAAGTTTCGATGTTGAACCTCCTAGACACCCCGGGGAGGCAATATGACCCATACAATATAGCACTTTTTGTATAAAAAAAATTTGATTGCTCGCCATTTTTTGTTTCGAATCCGATCTCCTACAGTTCCCGAGATATTCCCATTTGAAAATATAAAATTCCAAATTTGGTTAGACTCAATAGTGGGACAAAATCGGGTAAAATTTTTGGTTTAAAACATTAGTAATTTAACCAATTAAATTTTTGATTAAATAAAAAAAATTAATGCAATATCTTCTTCAACTTAAAAACAACATTCGCTTAAAATAATAATTTAAAAAATTAAAATTTTTGCAATATTTTTTCCCAAAAAGCGCCAACATTCGTTTACCTCCAGATAAATATTTTCTTTCAAAACATATAAAGCATGCATACTATTCTGAAAAGTTTTTCATGTAAAAGTCAGTTGCGTTAAAAAAAATTTATTTATCTGGAGTCAAAAGTCTGTTGTTATATTTTGTGGAAAAAATCGGAAAAACTTAATTTTTTCATGTTGCGAAAGGCGTCGTAGAGAAGAATGAGTGTATTTTCTAAAAATCATAACTACATTGTAAATTTTCAATTTTTCTGAATCAGACTGCGCAGTTTCTGGTATTGAACCTTCGTCAGTGACCCTTTTTTTTGTTGAATAATGTAATATTTGTTGTTTTTATTTGTTCGATTGCGTCTATATGAAATTTTTCTGTGCAATCACTGACCGTGGTATAGATAAACTGATTTCTAATAGCCCTCTGAGCTATCGTCAGGTCGAGTTTTGTTGTGATTAAAACTAGTTTTATTCAATACACGGTGTTTTTGTTCTTGCATACATAATCTCAGAAGTACAACTCCAACAACACAACAGTTCTATTTTTAGAAACTTACCCTCACTCTAATGTCCACTGTTTTCCCATATGTTGTAAGTGATGCCATATCTATTATATATTCTTTGTATATTCGATAGATGGCGCTTACGTAGTTAGAGAAGAATTGCCAGAGAGCAATTCATCATTTCATTTATTAATTCAAAAACCAAGCCCATACGGGCTTGGTTTTTGAATATAAATAAAAATAAATTTATACATAAAAATAAATTTATACATAAAAAAACGCCGAATATAAATTAAATTATAACTAAAGTTTAACGGTCCAAAATGTAGCAAAAACAATTTTAAATTAAGTAGACGATTAAAAAAAAAATAGAAAAAAATATGAAAAATAATCGTAAATTATCAAAATTATAGCGAGTGATTAAAACACTGCCTTAGTTTGCGCTTAAGCGTATAACTTGCAACAACAAAGCTTTTAAGATGTCTAGGTAACGAATTCCAGACTCTAGTTATCCTTACATTAAAGGCTCTCTCTTATATATTTAGAAGAATTTCTACGATGAAAAACTATCTCGATCTTGTAAATCTAAAGGAAAGTTCGCTCTAATTAGCTTGTAAAACAATAACAAGATTCTCAGTTTTATAAAATTCTCAAAAGAAAAAACAAGAAAATCGAACACATACGAAGAGACATGTACTCTAAACCTTAATATGTAAACATATCTCACTATACGGTTAAATGTAAGATGAAGACTTCTAAGAATATTACTGTTAGTACCCGTAAATACCTCCAAGCATAAATTAACTGGGACATAAGAAGATCACTAGCTTCACGTTTCCCTACATTTAGAGGCAAACAAAGATCAAGAGACCATAATTGCATTCAGACGTAGCATTCACACGAGCACACACGTAATCAACGTGTTTCGAAAAACGTAACTTATCATCTACAAAAACACCCAAAGTTGATACTAACACCTTTTAATGATACACTTAAATCACGGGTATCAAACCCGAAGAACTTAACCTTCGTTTTCCTAGGATTTATGTTTAACACATATGTGTCCATCCACCGTGCAATAAGAACAAGGTAAAATTCTATGTTTGCCTCCAAAACATCAAAGAATTGTATTTCTTTTCTGCATATGCAAAAGTTTAAAAACAGTTATTTATTATCTATTACATCAATAAAATAATTCAAATACATCATAAATAAAATATGACCAATTACCGATCCCTGCGGAACACCACTGGTAACCTCCAAAGTCCTCCAAATTATAACTTTAAGAGAACGTAGTTTTTGAGTGAAACGAGATATTGCATTAATTTTTTTTATTTAATCAAGAATTTATTTGGTTAAATAACTAATATTTTTAACAAAAAATTTTGCCGATTCGATTTCGTTCCGCTATTCGCAAACAACTGGACCTGAAGCTGGACCAAATTTGGAATTTCACATTTTCAAATGGAAATATCTCGAGAACTGAAGGAGATAATCCACACAAGTAAGCATGTTTTTTTGAAAATGTATTTACAAACAAACGGAAATTTTTTTTCGAACCGGCCTTTTTTTATTCCCCTTTCGAAAAACAAAATTTACCCTTTCGTAAATGCAATAACGTAATACTAAAGCTAACGTCGAATACAATAAAACATACGTATTTTATTCAAAAGCTATTTTGTTTGTCGAAAAAAGGAAAACAAATCTTGAAATGTAAGTATTTTTTAAAAAAATATGAGAAAAAAGATTTAGTTAAATAAGTTAAAACTAAAAATATGAAATGTTTGTCTGTTTCATTGTGGATGACATAAAAAACGCTATACAAAGCAAAGACAATAAGATTTTATGGTTAAACATCACGTTAATATTGGAAATGCTAAAAGCAAGTCCATTTGTGGTCAATGTTGTCTCCAATTCATGAAAACACTAAGGGCGAGTAACTTTTCTAAAAATAACCACAGTTTAATTTTGACATTCATAACTATGGTTAAGCCCTGAACTTTGGTTATTTCAGAGTTTAAAATTTAGCATATCAAAAATGTTTGTTGAATATCTGCTAGCAAGATATTGAACACATTAATTTGTCTCACATTGCTAGCAAGATATATTCAACTGTGGTGATAGCATGCTACGAAATTATTTTATCTTTGACAAAATGCTAATACTGGCGCAGCAGTATTAGCATTTTGTTTGAATTTTGATATGTGCTGTGGTAGTCATATATGTTGCAATATTATATTCATTTATAACACTATGGTAATATTTAATATTGTATATTGTGCTGCTGTGCCTGTGGCACGACATACATGTACACTAGGGGTACAACCAAAATAAGGCTCTATCACCACGCAGTAGCCGATGTTGTGCTGAAAACCGAAAAAATGTTTCCTCAGGTCATTTCGGAACAAAAACGTTCTGCGTCGAAGCCGATTTCTGAAAGTAATTTAAGATTTTTTTATTTTAATAGTGAATTTTATCGTTGATCTATAAATTTATGTGTGAGATTTTATTTGTTCGGTTTTAGATCATGACAAATTTTTCTCTAAATTAACAGAAAAATTATAATTTTTATATGATAAAAAAAAAAAAAAAAAAAAACACACTATAAATAGAAATCGTTCGTGGTAAATTTCATTCTAACTCAACACACAGAGTAATCTGGGATTTAACGTTACCCAATTTCTTTAACGTGTGAGTTAAATATATGATATTTACGATTAACACTAAATGGCACGAAGAATGTTGATGAAGACCGTAGTGGGTCAGAAAATGCATTCCATTCATGCTAATGTCTAATAACTTTTTCTGTGTTTTTTTCTAATAGTCAAAGTAAATTATCATATAAAAATTATAATTTTTCTGTTAATTTAGAGAAAAATTTGTCATGATCTAAAACCGAACAAATAAAATCTCACATTTTTTTATTTTTTCAAAATTTTATATTTTTATACTTTTAGCAATAAATTATAATATTTCGCAAATTTGCATAAGACAGCGTAGGTAAGTCGCAATATTTTATCACGATTAATTGATATTATACAGAATATTATTCAATATTTAATGGAAAAACTTATAATTTATTTATCATTTAATGAAATTATAAAGAAAATATTGTTATTTTTTTAGAACTTACTGATCCCAAACTTAATTGCATTTGACGCGGAACATTTTTTAACGTTATCGAAAATCTAAAGATGCAGTTCTTATTGTTTTTTTATGCACTACATGGTATTTTGATATTTTTAAAAATTTTAAAAAAGTTGTAACCCTAATGTACACGTTGTGTTTTCTTATTCATTAACGTATGTACTAAACCTATGCATGTACTAAACCTTTGTTAGTACACACCAACTGCAGGAAATCATTGTGGTATCAAATACTGTTAATTTTTCAACGAATCAATACATATCTGCTGCACTTAATAATCAAATCAAAATATACAGTAGTTTGTTTTTAAAATATAAAATCATCACATAAGCTGTGACCGTTCATTTAAAATTGAAGTTTGCTGTCTTCTTAAAAAACTCAGCAAACCAACAGACTACACACTTCAAAGCAGTAAAACACACTCGTACATCTTAACGACATCAACATATTCAAATACGCTGCAAAGCAGTAAAAGGCACTGTTACATATTAACGAACATCAAAATTTTTAAATACGTAGTGTTTTATTTAAAAAGTCATATAAACATAATAGTTTGTAGTTTGAATTAACTAAATATGTTATTTAAAATAAATGAAATTTCACTTAAATTATTAATAATTAAAATTATTATTAAAATATTAATAATTTAAATAACAAAAAATAAATAGTTTTTTATTTATTTTATTTGCTTTGAATAATTTTTTTACCACATAAATGCGGTTAAGTTAGCCTCAGTTAAGGTACTAACAAATGGTTAATTAACAATTCCTTTAGGAATGTTAAATGCTCTAAGTATATTTAAAATAAATGTCAGCAAACGATTCCATTGATGTAATTAATTCAAATGCTACAACTAGTACGGCGAATACCTGATCGGATAATTACTCAATGAGAGCTCAAATTATAAGTGGTGAGTTGAAAATAAGTTCTAAGAGAGGACAAGTTAAGGTATGGGAGGTGTTCGTAAGAGTGGAACATATTTCAGGAGAAGAAATAAAGAATACAGTCGCCTGCAGAAAATGTTTAAAAATTTACAAATATAACGGAAAAACGACTTCAAATTTATTTAGACACAAATGCTATTTGGCATTAAAACTAAAACACAAAATATATCAAAAGTGAATGTAGATGCTGAAACCAAAAAGAAAGGATCGCTGATATTAACGGAATGGACTGTAGAGAATTGTAAACCGTTTAGATTATTGGAAGGTTCTGGCTTCAAAAAAGTTGTAGAATTTTTTGTATCAGTTGGGGCGAGTTTCGGGCCGCTTTTAAACATTATAAAATAACACTATGCAACAATAAAAAACCACGACAAATGTTGAATTATTTTAATGTAGTGCAGTCCCCTAACTACAAAAACAGTCGAAATTTAAAATTTTATGGACAGGTTTTTTTAAGAATTTTATTTTATAAATTTGAAATTTTTTAAGATACTACTCTACATATTTTATCCAAACTTGATCAATTTTGTGGAAAAAAATATGAAAAAATCCGAATTTTAATTACTTCGAAGTTATCTTTTTGGCACTTTTTGATATTTTCTATAGTTTTGGGGTTATTTAGAAAGAAATTAAGAAAAGATATTTTTTTGTGAAAAATTAATTTTTTTTAATTCATAAAAAATCTAAAACGGCATATATTTAAAATTGATCGAACTATATAAAATAAAAATCTTTCGCTAATTTTTTGTTTTATTTACATTGAATTAAATGTACCTGATTTTTTTGATTTAACTTTAAAACTTCTCTGAATATCAAAAAAAAAAAAGATTAAATACTATTAGAATTTAATATATCACATGACAAAATTGGATAAGGCATTATCAAATTATTATAAAATATGTGGGGTAGTCTCTCCAAAAATCGCATATTATTTTAAAAATTCTTTTAAAAAAACTTGTTCATAGAATTTAAAATTTCGGTTATTTTGGCAGAAAGGGGATCATAACCAGAGTTTAAAATGAAGTAGTCGTGATTTGCTATAAATTTTATAGCAGCGTGCAAGATATATTCAAACGGTCGGCACATTATACTATGAAACTATGTATTTCTTATGTGTATTTCGTTTTGATTGTGCGCTGTTACAGCAATAGCTGCAATTTATTTGTATAATTTTATAGTGCTGTCGTAGTTCATTTATTTGGTGCTGTGGAATTCATTTTTGATATTATGTGTTGGTATGAAAATATTAAATATTTCTTGCGGCTGTGGTGAGCATATTTACCCTGCAGGCACACGATCAAGATTTTCTTGATAGTCTTTTACATATACTGTTTGTCAAAATATGTAAAAATTGACAGCTGTGACGTAGGCTGCACGCAAGTTGAAAGCAATTTCAATATTTGTGAAAGGGAAAACAAAAACAATTTCAAAAGAATTGTAATCAGCTGTTTTCTTGAACGTAAATTGGTACACTCCACTTGAAAGAGAAATCTGAAGCAAGTTCGTTTCAATTTTAAAAAGTGTGAGTTTATTAGTAAAAAAGTGTGAGTGTATTAAAACTTGATAGGCAAAACTTGATCGTGTAACCATCAAGTTAATGAAATATTTATTTAAATGACTACTACATTAAAAAAATAAATGGGATTCCCCGAACTTTACTTTAATGCTTTGTACATACGTTAATGAATAAAAAAACACAATGTGTACATGTATGTCTTGCCACAGCCACATCAGTGCAATATTAAATATTACCATAGAATAACAAAATATATATAAATGAATACAATATTGCAACATATATGACTACCACAGCACATATCAAAATTCAAACAAAATGCTAATACTGCTGCGCCAGCACGCAACTGTCAAAGATGAAATAATTTCGTAGCATGCTATCACCACAGTTGAATATATCTTGCTAGCAATGTGAGAAAAATGAATGTGTTCAATATATGTATCTTGCTAGCAGATATTCAACAAACATTTTTGATATGCTAAATTTTAAACTCTGATCATAACACATCAATTAGTGGAAATAGTGTAATCGTGTTCGGTTGTGTTTTATACCGCTCTGTCATTTGCATTTTGGTTTGTACTGATTTTAACATCAAGTTTTATTCACGCATTCGTTTAAAATTAATGATAAACTGTGGCAAATATTGGTATTATACTACCTAAATCAATACTGTTTTTAAGTGTTTTATTTTGTTTACAATATATAAATATAATTGTTGGAATATCAAAAATAGTCCAATTGTTTTTTGATACAACCATTACAAACAATTTTAATTATAATCCAACTGTTAAATCAGCTGTTGTACATACCATTTTAATACAACGCTATAGGTTTGTGAATTTGCTAACGTTTCAGCGCCATCTTTCGTCGAGTAGTTTCATCAAAATACCCAACAAGCAAAAATACTACAACTTTGTCTAAAATCATGGAATGTGTTAAAAAGGCTCTAATCTGAATAGTGATGATGAAAGGATGATTATTTGCTGGCTTTGTCATGGTCTATGTCATTTTAAATGCAGTGGCCTCTCTACATTAGTGGCTGAATCGCTATCAAAGCATAAAAACTTGCATTGGCGTTGTAATAACTGTCAAAAAATTAGTATTGATTTTTACCGTTTCTTTCAAAGTACTAAAAACAACTTCACTCAAATCCAAAATAATCTGAGTAATTTAACAAGCCAAATTAATGCTTATGGTAAGCTTTTTGAGGACTATGAATCTTTAAAAGGAGTAACTTCGCCTTAGATACCTTCTCCAACACGCCGAAAATCTCCAAGAATCTCTAGTAAAGAAAATTCTGCGCCCTCCAATAAAATTCCTTCTAATGAATGTTTCGCTTTTCCTAATCCAAACCAAATATTTCTTCAAATAAACCGGCAACTCCGAGTAATGTTGAAATACTAATAACGCAGACATCTAATAACGCTAATGGCGTACAAAATGCTAATAAAGACTACGTTAATACCGATCGTCTAATAAACTTTGATTCTGCATCTCCACGTCCTGGTACATCAAATTCTACAACCGTTAATTTGTCAGGTGCTTCTGTAGTATGCCCATCTGTTCCACTTTCTACTCAGCTATCCGCAATTTCCGATTCAACTAGTCAACCATTAGTCAATTCTGTAGCATATTCTACATCTAATTATTCATCAGTGACAGCATCAACGACAAATGCGTTATCTGCTCCTAGAGAGTTAAGATTTGTTTCTCCAAGGAAAACTATTTTTGCGTCCCGTTTTGCAGCTGATACTACTGCTGATGAAGTGAAATTTTATATACAATCTAAATTTCAAAATTGTAATATCGAAAATGTTGTTGTGCATAAAATGAATTCTAGATATAGAGCATCATTCAAAATAATTGTTCCTGTAGAATTGTTTGATCAAATTGTTGATTCTAATAATTGGCCTAAAAAGGCTTTAATACGCGAGTTCATTTATCGTGATGAAGATAATGCCCGTCTTCCTAAAATAAATGATACAAATTCAAAAAACTAATATCGATTGTTTATCAAAATGTCAGAGGAATAAACTCGAAACTCTCATCATTATATTGCAACAGTGCCGGTTTTACGAATCATATAATAATTATTACTGAAACTTGCCTCAGTAAAAAAATCCATAATAGTGAGATTTTTTGCTCAAAATATCAAATTTTCAGACGTGACAGAGATAGTTTAAGTAGCAATGTTGATGCTGAATTAAATGCGGTTAAAAAAAAGACTGGTGGTGGAGTATTAATTGCTGTATTAAATGTATTTTCTTGCGATGAAATTATTTTAAATGATTTCTTACATATTGAAATTATATGTGTTTTCAAAAATAAATAACAAAAAATCTATATAATTTGCTCATACATTCCGCCAAATTCACCTCATTTTGTTTACATGGATCATATTAGTGCTGTCAACGTAGTATTAAAAAATCTAAAATCATCTGACTTGGTAATGTTTATTGGAGATTTTAATATGCCATCGGTTATTTGGGAACTTGCTGTAGACACAAATTATCTGACCCCTTTTAGTTCCTCAGATTCTTCTACAGAATTTATTCATAATCTTTTGTCTAATTGTCTTTCCCAAATTAATTCGATAACAAATGCCTTCGGTAAAATGCTTGATTTAGTTTTCGTCAATGAGCCAACGGATTTTTCTATAGAACGTCATACTTCAATATCTAATCCTGAGGATATATATCATCCAACTATTGAATTAACTTGCTCGTGCTTTTATCCTGCTCAGCATAAAAATAAACAACACAACACAAGTAAAATTTATTGTTTTAAACGCACAAATTATGACATCTTAAAACAACATATTTCTAGTATCAATTGGTTAGAGGAATTATCTGCTATCTTGATCAATGCTTAACAACTTTTTATTGTCGTCTCAATTAAGGTTTTTTCGGCTTCTATACCAATGAAGGTTCCAAATGCTGTAATTGGTTCTCCTTGGAACTCTAAGTATCTTTCGCGCTTGAAAATAAAAAAAATAATTTGTATAAAAAATATAAACAATCCAATTCATCTTTATACTATATGAAATACTCAATTGCTAGATCAGCATATACTATTGCGAACCAAACAGCCTATAAGAATTATTTAATACGAGTTAAGGATAGCTTGAAACACCACCCTAAATCATTTTATAAATTTGTTAACTCTAAAAGGCGTGCCGCTGATTATCCATCAATAATGAGGAATGGGGATTGCGAGTCATCAGATGACTTAAATATCAGTAATATGTTTGGTGATTTTTTTTCATCTACTTACTCATCATCGATATACAACTCTCATCAGTATCCTTATACAATTTATGAATCAACGCGAATTAATATGCCTCCTATTAATGAACAAGCTGGGCTAAGTGATTTAAATAAGTTAAAATGGTCCTATGCTGAGGGTCCGGATGGTATTCCTAGTTGCATCTTAAAGCAGTGTTCTCATCTACTATATATTCCGCTGACATTTATATTCAATAAATCGATTCAATTGGGTTATTTTCCATCTATTTGGAAGGAATCATTTATTATCCCGCTGTTCAAGTCTGGATCTAAAGCGGTTGTTTCTAATTATAGAGGAATAGCAAAACTAAGTACTTTACCAAAATTATTTGAAAAAATCGTTTATGATTCTATGGCACATCAAATTTCATCTATTTTATCTCCGAGTCAACATGGTTTCCGCAATTCTTGTTCTACAGTTACAAATTTGCTGGAACTTACTACTTATGTGAATGAAGGCTTTATCAATAAAAAACAAACTGATGTAATTTATACTGATTTCAGTAAAGCGTTCGACCAAGTTAATCACAAACTCTTGTTGTACAAACTCGATAAGATTGGCTTTAGTATATTATTTCTTAAATGGATTGGTTCATATTTATACAACAGAAAGCAGCGTGTTAAATTTCGAAATTCGTTTTCCAAATATATTGGTGTTTTATCTGGTGTCCCACAGGTAGTCATCTTGGACCTCTATTATTCACATTATTTATAAATGATCTTCCTTCAGTTATTACGCATTCTAATACTTTAATGTATGCAGATGATGTAAAAATTTATCTTTCATTCAACAATTGCAACGATCAAATGCTACTACAGAATGATATAATTCGTTTTATTACTTGTTGCAAAAATAAACTTAATGTTAAAAAATGCAAGTACATGATATTTTCTAGATCCTCTCCTATTAATGGTCGCTACGTGATGAATGATGCTACTATTGAGTTAGTGGAGTCATTTAACGATCTTGGCATTCATTTAGATAGAAAGTTAGACTTTAGATCTCACATATCTTTAACAATAAATAAAGCTACTGGAGTACTTGGATTCATCAAACGCTGGAGCAAAGAATTTCGTGATCCATATACTACAAAACAATTATTTACAACGCTTGTCAGACCGATTCTAGAATATGGTTCTGTCGTGTGGGACCCTCAGTACCTTATCCATTCAAATTCTATTGAATCCGTTCAAAAACAATTGTGACAATATTTTGTTGTTGGTTTTGTTTTTTCTTTGATATTTTAAATTTTTAATCTCGCTCTTAGACGAGGACAAGAAATTCTCATTGAGGTTGTGATTTAACATAACAAATATCTCTAGAAATTCTAATAACAAGTCCCCTGAAGATTTCCTTAGGCAAGAATGAAATCCGGATAGGGACACGCCTACATCAGATTGCTTTTCACAATTTGTTAAATAAGTTTTGGGACTTTAGCACATTTAATTACTATAAATACAATTTTTATTATTCTGCCTTCGCGGATTGGAATCCAAATATTAATCTGCCCTCATATCAACAACGCCTAGCACTTATTAAATTACCTACGCTGAAAAGCCGTAGACAAATGCTGAATGTGTCCTTCTTGCTTAAGTTGATGAATGGAAGTCTTTATTCACCATATCTGCTAAGTAAAGTAAATATGAATATTCCTTTTCGTTGTTCAAGAAATTATGAATTTTTAAATATTAAATATCATAAATCTAATTTTGCAAACTTTGATCCATTCGTAGAACTTGCGATGAGTTTAATATGTTGTTTCAGTTAATTGATTTTAATAAAAGTTTAGATATTGTAAAGAGAGATATTATCTTATATTTAAATTCCTTAAATTAAATAAGTAATTCTAGTATTTCTATTGTAAAATATTTTAATTTTATAGTCTGCACGGATTATCTCCATAGACTTAAATAAATAAAAATATATAAAAAAAGTATAGTAGCTATGAAACGTAATGCACTTTTTTCGATTTTTTTGTATAGTGTAATTAGTACTTTTTGCAAAACGTCGAAATGTTTCGGGAAGAATGAGCTAGTCATAATATTTTAATAGAATTATTTTAGGTTCTTATTTAAAAATTATTATTTTTTGTGTTGAATTTACTTCTATTTTTTTTATATCCATACATGTTTTGTAATAAAATATATAGTAGAAAATCTAAAATAAATTTTGTTTTATTTTACATATCGATTTCTATGGGTGTTATTAGATAAAAATTGTTGTCTTCTTAAAAAACTCACCCAACCATCATACTACACACTTAAAAGCAGTAAAACACACTCGTACATCTTAACGACATCAACATATTCAAATACGCTGCAAAGCAGTAAAAGGCACTCTTACATATTAACGAACGTAATTACAAGATCGTCAACATTGGCTTGTTGTTGTTGTAGTATGGGAGTGTGGGAGTGTATAGTTTGTACGATCGAAAACTTCTTATACTGCTAACCGTTGCTAGCCGGTCAAGTACTCCCGGTTTGGAGTGCGGAATCGGAGGGGTGTGCACCTCTAGCTATGCTCTTGCTTGCTCGCCGAAATGGGTGAGTTCTTCCTCATCCACAAACCAACCACACACACACAAAGATTATTAGGTGCACTTTGAGATAAAAAGATATGACCGAATCACAAAAAAAAATCGCAACAAGATTAGTGGCAATCACTATAAACTATAAAATAAATTATTTGTTCAGCAGACGGACCCAAAAAAAAACCTGGTTATACTAAATAAATTCCTAATTAATACACGCGTTTATACTGTGGGAACTCTAGCTGGTATTGAGCCCCATTATCCAATGCCCCTCCCTACCTTGCGAACAGGATTTTTAAATTTTTTCTGTACGCCCTAGTGTAAAAGTGGGTTAAATAAATTTAACCCCTTATAATTTTTAAAATACCGACACTCCGACAGACATCAGACTACTAAAGTCTAAGCCGACATCACGAAATCAACACAAAAATAAATAGTTAATAGTTTTCATGATCTATTTATGCTATAAGCATAATTTTATTTTATAAAATTCAACAATAATCAAAATATTTCTTATAATAATTATTTTAAACTTATTATTTATAATTACTATAACTACAATTATACATGTTCATATTAACGAGATAACTTTGACACTTTAAAAGTGTAAGAAAAGGAAAAAAACAAGAAAATCTCAATAATTATTTAAATTTAGGAACGTCCATTGAATTGAATATTGGAATCGGAAGTTTCTAAGAACTCTTACTTCAGTAAAAAAAATATTAAATCTTCATT
Source organism: Delia radicum (assembly GCA_021234595.1). NCBI lineage: Eukaryota > Metazoa > Arthropoda > Insecta > Diptera > Anthomyiidae > Delia > Delia radicum. The sequence continues at coordinate 56,947,336 of CM037852.1, forward strand.
AAGAATTATTAATGAAAATGTATTTTATATCGCGACAAAAAAACTAATTTTCAAGAAAAATATTTTACAATTTATGTTTAAAAAAAAAAATCTTTACTTTAGATTTTAAACGCCAAAAAACAAAATTTGCTTTATTAATACTCACAGTTTTTTTTTTTCTCCTTTTTTTTTCTTCTTCATACTCCAGCGTTGACTCTGTGGGCCCATAGATGACGATGCTGTGGTGATGTTTTTAAAAATTTTAAATTGTGATATGTAATTATTTTAGCGTTTTAAAGAGAAAAAAAAAACTAAAGATTAACCTCTAATTGAAACACTATGCAATTTGAAGTTAATATAAAGTTTTATATACTTTCAACAACAACTATAAAGCAAAAAAAAACAAAGTTAATTTAAACTGTCAACCAAACCATTGAAATTTTCTAATCTTTAAATTAAAATTAAATCTAATTTAAATGATTTTCGCAAAATAAAAAAAATGCGAATTTAATCTTAAAAAAAACCCACGTGTTTTCCCACACGCCCTTAAACTCAGGACTTAACAGTAGCCTTAACAAAACTTCTAGTCGGGCACAAAGCACTGCTTAAAACGGTCCCTTGAACCAGCAGGATCGGTTGCCCGAGTGGACAACCAAAAGTTCCACTACAAATATAAAAAAATATCGCCGCAGCCACACACCATACAAAACAAAAGAATTTTCAAACAATTTTTATATCCAGCCCAGAATGTTCAAATCGGTTGGGCAGCCGTCAAAGTAAAAATAAGTATTTTCCAGCAAAAGCATATCCACAGCAAAAAAAAATTCACCAAAAAAAAAATCCCTTGGGTACAGCCGTCCACATGGAAAAAATGTTCCACGTGCCAAATGTCGTGGCTGCCACCCAATATCACGGTATTCTAAAATACAAAAAAAATTTGTATTAGGAAAAATTTCCCAACGACTCACAAAACAAAACTTACCCAAGATATGAAAAAATGTTCCGTAAGGAATTAAACTGACCAGCCAAGCACGTACTCCAATTGGAGGCAAAAAAAAAATACGGAAACACGTTTCCAAAAAAAAAATTCTTTAAATGTCTGTCCACACAATGTGTTGGTACAGTTGCACAATATTCACAATATTCAAAAAAAAATTATTTAAATTTACACTTTCTTTGACTTTACCGTCCGGCCACTTGATAATAATTAAAATTAAAAATTTTAAAACTAAACCAGATTCACTAACTGATGCAAAATTTTGCATACCGTTAGTAAATACACAAAAAAAACCATTGGCCTCCTCCCCCCTCTTGTAGTAATAACTACAAATAAACAAAAAAAATTGAGTAGAAGCTCTGATAGTGTAAAAAGAAATACAAGAAAATCGCATCCCCTCTACCCGCCTACAATTAACAAATTTGGTAGTTTGCCGGTAGTGTGTGTATGTATGTGTGAGTGCGTGTAAGCAAGCAAAAGAACTTTAAGTAATTGGAGTAATTTTTATGTTTTTACGCTAACTATCTTACCAATACTGATATCGGATAAGCTTTTTGAGTATCAGTACACTCAAGATCACATAAATAGCAGCATATATACAAAAAAATTCAATCGATTAAAAACAAAGGGTGGTAAAATTAAATAAAAATTATATTTTTATTATAAGCCAAAATTGACCACTACAAAACAGATAATGCGATGATTGATTTCAAGAAGAGTCATTAGCTGGAAAAAAATAAATTATTTTGGAAATTTCTGCATATCTTTGGCATGATATACTCCAAGTACTTTGCCCTTGTCATCAATCAGTTCATAATATGATGAACCTAATTTACGTTTAACACTTGCCTTGTTAAAAGTGGGTGCTAGTTTAGCGCTAAATTTCCTAATGGCGTTACTTTGAACAAAATTTCTAGCTAAACGGTTTCGCCCTCTAAATATTGAATGGGTCTACTACGCAAATTATATCTGAATGCATTCTCCTCGTGAGAATCAGAAATATTCTGCTTCGCCTTTTCCCTCATTAATTTAACAGCATCAGGATAATTTAAACGAGTGTCCTCGGAAACCAAACCTAAATTACGCAGTAACTTATAGTCATTGCCATTCAAAATCATTTCCTGACCAAAAACTAAGCTATAGGGAGAAAATCCAGTACTTCTATGAATCGTTGAACGCAAAGATGAGCAAATCTCGGGAAGATAACAATCCCAGTTCGTATGGTCATTACCAATATAAGCACGAATCGAAGCTATTACAGATCTGTTCACTCTTTCTGACGAATTAGCTTGGGGAGAGTATATTGCGGTGCAAATATGCTTCACCCCAAATCTAGTCAGAAACGATTCAAAAAGTCCCGATCTAAACTGACTACCGTTATCTGTCAAGACAGATTCTGGTACACCAAATGTATAAAAATAAAATTTTCAAGATAATCACATATATTTCTAGAAGTAAATTTTCTAAGTGGATGGAGAAACATAAATTTTGACAGATGATCGACGATAATTAAAAGTCCGATATTGCCCTTCTTGGAACGTGGGTATGGCCCTAATAAGTCGAGAAATAATTTCTGAAAGGGTCTTTCTGAAATCATAGGTCTGCCCATAGGTGGTCTTAAAATAATATTAGGGCTTTTCGTGCAACGACAAATTTCACAATTAGAAACGTATTCCCTAATATCAGAAAGCATTTTTGGCCAAAACAAATATCGCCTCAATTTATCTATCATCTTACTCATGCCACAGTGTGATGAAGATGGTGGATTATGTGCACGATACAAAACGTCAGGAACTAAATCTTTTGGAACCCAAAGTTTCCAGCACTCATCTCGATCATCATCACTCCTAGAAAATTTAACCCTCTTATAAAGAAAATTATCCATGATTTTTAGATCTGGAAATCTAGACTGATTTTTCAAAACGTTATCTTTGAGATTCTTATACTCATCACCATCAAAACGATCAGAGGTCAAGTCAACTATCGGCCCATTGTCTTCCATTGCGTTCACTTCTCCCTCGGGTATGCGAGAGAGTGTGTCAGCAACAACGTTTTCAGTGCCCTTGCGGTGCTGTATGGTAAATGAATAGCCCTGGAGTTTAAGTGCCCACCTTGCAAGTCGTCCAGAAAGATCGCGCTGGCGCATAAGCCACTGTAAAGAGGCGTGATCAGTGATCACAGAAAATTCCGTACCCTCAATGTATGCGCGAAATCTCCGTATCCCCTGGACTACTGCAAGGCACTCCAACTCCGTCACTGAATAATTCCGTTGTGCCTTCGTCAGCTTGGCTGACATGAATGCAATGGGAAGTTCAATGCCGTCGTCGTTCTCCTGTGCAAGAACACAGCCCAATCCATGCAAACTCGCGTCGCACTGCAAAATGAAATGTTTTGAAAAATTTGGTGTTATTAAAATAGGGGCCGAAGTCAGCAGAGATTTCAATTTCTCGAAAGCCTGTTGAGCTTCATTATTCCATACAAAAATTTGGTTCTTTTTCAAAAGTTCGGTAAGAGGAAATGTTATAGAAGCAAAGCCATCGATGAATCTCCTGTACCAACCTGAGAGTCCTAAGAAACTCCTTAGCTGTTTAACAGAGGAAGGTACAGGGAATTCTGCAATTACTCTGATCTTCTCAGGATCGGTTCTAAGTTGTCCCTGTCCGACGATAAAACCTAAATATTTAATTTCAGTCATGCAAAATTAAGATTTTGCAATATTGATGGTTAGGTTCGCCCTGCGCAAACAAAGTGCCACTTCCTGCAACAAAACGAGGTGTGAATCAAAATCATCAGACAAAACCAATAGGTCATCTAAGTACACGAATACTCGAGTACGAAGATGAGCCGGTATAACACGATCCATTAATCTACATAAAGTTTGAGGCGCGTTACACAATCCGAATGGCATTACGGTGTATTGATATAACGGCCGATTCGGTATTGTGAACGCTGTAATTTGACGAGAATTTTGATCCAAGGGGATTTGCCAAAATGCGTGTTTCATATCAAGCCCCGTAATAAATCTAGCTGGCGGTAAACGACTCATAATACCGTCTATGTGGGGTAGCGGATACGCATCGGTAACCGTATGTTTATTAATCTCCCGAGAATCTAAACACAATCTATTTTTATTTCCACGCCTAACTAAAACACAATTGCTACTCCAGGGACTAGTAGATTCTTCAATTACCCCGAGGGATAACATATGATCAACTTCCCGAAACATAAGTTGCTCGATAGCTGGTGACACAGGCCAATGACGTTGTTTCACAGGCTTTGTGTTACCAACATCTATTGAATGCTGTATCAAATTAGTTTTACCAAGACCATCTCTCTCATAAGAAGGGAAAATGTTTATAACAGACTCAAGTTTAGTCCTCTGACTCTCAGAAAGTTTATGAATTCTAGGTGGTTCAAAATCTAAATCTTCCCTACCAGTGTCCAACTCTAATACTTCGGGCATTGGTGTCGAATCCATTAATTTTGCAAAAAGACCAAAACTTTCCCAAAAATCAGATCCCAAATAAACATCTTGTTTTAGAGAAGGTATTATAAAAAATTCTAAACGTTTAGTCATATTACGATAAGTCAAATCAGAGAAAAATTTACCAACAATAGCATTTGGGCTACCATCAGCGAGTTCAATACTGCGGTTAAGCTTTTTAAACGTACAATTCTCTAAAATATATTTGGCAGCATCTTTACCCACGCAGGTTAGAGTTGCTCCAGCATCGAGAAGAGCCATAAAGGTTTTATTAAAAAGAGATACTTCGGTATATAATCTTCTATCATTGCCTAAAATAATAGCGGAAACAATTTTGTGTTTAGTAGAAATAATATTTTTCCAAAAGGAACGTAAACGCTGGGTTGATCTCTTAGACTTAAGTCTACGAGGTTTATTAGAAAAATCCGAGAAAATCCGTTCACGCACCTTCAAATAATTTTGAAGCCGTTTGTGATAAGGAATTAAAGGTCTTAATTTGGGTGTAATTTCATTGGATATAGCCGGTAAAATTTTGGATTGAAAATCCTTACATTCAGAATTACAATTTTCAGAAAAATTGTCAGTATCAAAAGTTTGAATTCCTATTGAACGTTGTTCGGATGCGACTGTTTGGTGTTGGTTGCCGCATCCCTCTTGTGGTTTCCCGAAAGGTTACAATTTTTACAGTGTGGCTTGTAAACGTCCTTTTTGCCACATCCGTAACAAAAAAGTTTCGTGGTTCAATACAATCGTCATACCGGTGTCCCTTGAAATCGCAATTCCAACAAACTAAATTAAAATTTTTATGCTGAATTTCAGCGATGTCATCATTAGGTAAAATTTCATCAGTATCAGAATTAAAAATTTCAGAAACATTTGGTCTAAAATTACGAAAACGATTAATTTGATAATTATTATCAGCAAAAAAAATTTCATGGCGGCGAACTTCTTCCCTCAATCTAGCAAGTGAAAGAATTTTTAAATGCAAAAGTTCATATCTGAGATTTGGTTTGCAATTCCTCAACAAGATTTGTACTAACTCTGTCTCAGAAACATCAGAAGAAAGTCTTTCAACTAAATCCTCAATAACAGATTGATAATCATCAAAGTTCTCATTATCTCTTTGACGTCGTTTCCTAATTCGTTCCCAAATGTCAAGATCAGTTAAATCGTCTCTAAATTTTTGATTAAATTCACTACAAAAATAATCCCAGGTAAAACGTGGATTTCGTTTATGAAATTTCCAATACCAGGAATTAGCTTTTCCTGTAAACAAAACATGTAAATTATCCCGAAGGAGATCAAAATCATCATTAAGAATCTGTTTAGTTAAAGATTCAATGCGATAAATGAATTCATCAGTAGTCATACCCTCCCTAGATCCATCAAATTTCAGATGCCAACTCTGAATTAAAGTAGAAACTTTTTCCGGTTGTACAGAAGTATGAGATCTATGACTCGACTGAGAAGTACGATTAAAATTACGATCATCGGCACTCGCTTGGCCATGACCAGCACTAAAATTCCGAGAACTTGTTCTCTCAAAAGGCATGTCCGTAGGCCATTCATGTTCAGATATATTAGACCTACGAGTTTGTTCTGCTAAATTCAGATTTCCTAAATAACGTTGTAAATGTTGTTCAATTGTATTATCCATAAAAGTTTTCATCTCTTGAAAAGTTTTCTGTCGTTCAGATTGGATTATGTTTAAAATTTGGTTTTGATTTAAATAAGATTGATTACGATTATGCTGGTTACCAGCTCGATTATGGTATAAACTAACTTGGCTACCTGTAAGATTTCTATTCAAATTAGAATTAGATCGATTACTATAACGATCTTGATTTAAATTTCCTGCAGAGCCGGAAAATGTGACACGTTGACTTGAATTTGAATTACGCCTAGTTCTATCAAAAGAATTACGTAAAAAATTCATTGAACGAGTAACAGGTGCTCCTACTTTAGAAAAAGCAGATTTGCCCTTATTACCTGTTTTCGGTTGAGACCCGGTATTTTGTTGAGCTACTGTATCATCCTCAATGGGAAGATCACGGAGGTTATCAATAGGGGAATTTACTCCCTCTAAAGCTTCGCCAGAATCCTCTGGATATTTTAATTGTGAAAGTGTACACGACTTTTTACAAGCCGGACATGTGTTATTACGATCCAACCACATAAGCAAACAGGTTTTGTGAAAGATATGGTTGCAAAGTGTGACAGCTAATGGTCTTATGCTACCCAAGTGATCATTGCATAGGCTACAAGCTGCTGAAGCTCCACTAACTGAATTAGATAAATTTTCGTTGCTATGTCGAACTGACATTATAATTTCAATAATTGATGCAAGATTGTCTGTCATTGTAGTCGGTATTTGAAAAAAATTTTAATTTAAAACAAAATTTTTAAATTAAACGATTGGATAATAAAATATAAACGGTATACAAATTAGGATATATATTGCAAATTTTATTTTAAAAAAAACTTGGATGGTTTTGAAAGTGATTCAAAAGAAAAAATAACAATGGTCTGAAAGTCAATAAAATCTAACCGTCAGCTAAGTCCTAAAGATATATTCAAATGAATACTTATTCAAAATTTAAGAAAAAATATGCAAAAGACAAATTAGTCAAAGTATGACAAAAAGAAAATGGTAGAAACCTCTTCGGGTCGACCAATCCGTAAGAACTCGAATTGCAATCGCTTAGTCCAAACAAAGAGTATCAACAAAATCTCATGACAAATCTTTGTACTACGGTCTAGTACAACAAAAAAACGTAAACTAAAAAAAAAAATTGTGATGTGGTATTTTCATCACAAATTATTGGAATTTGTGAGACTAAAACGCATAAAAAAATAAGTTCGAAAACCAATTGTTGTAGGTATTATAATAAAATTTTTAAAATTTTCATATAAAACGAAACTTTTTCTGGCCCGAAAAAAAAATTAATTTTTACCGGTAACCCTACCGTTTCTTGCCCCACGTTGGGCGCCAATTTATGTAGTATGGGAGTGTGGGAGTGTATAGTTGTACGACCGAAAACTTCTTATACTGCTAACCGTTGCTAGCCGGTCAAGTACTCCCGGTTTGGAGTGCGGAATCGGAGGGGTGTGCACCTCTAGCTATGCTCTTGCTTGCTCGCCGAAATGGGTGAGTTCTTCCTCATCCACAAACCAACCACACACACACAAAGATTATTAGGTGCACTTTGAGATAAAAAGATATGACCGAATCACAAAAAAAAAATCGCAACAAGATTAGTGGCAATCACTATAAACTATAAAATAAATTATTTGTTCAGCAGACGGACCCAAAAAAAAACCTGGTTATACTAAATAAATTCCTAATTAATACACGCGTTTATACTGTGGGAACTCTAGCTGGTATTGAGCCCCATTATCCAATGCCCTCCCTACCTTGCGAACAGGATTTTTAAATTTTTTCTGTACGCCCTAGTGTAAAAGTGGGTTAAATAAATTTAACCCCTTATAATTTTTAAAATACCGACACTCCGACAGACATCAGACTACTAAAGTCTAAGCCGACATCACGAAATCAACACAAAATAAATAGTTAATAGTTTTCATGATCTATTTATGCTATAAGCATAATTTTATTTTATAAAATTCAACAATAATCAAAATATTTCTTATAATAATTATTTTAAACTTATTATTTATAATTACTATAACTACAATTATACATGTTCATATTAACGAGATAACTTTGACACTTTAAAAGTGTAAGAAAAGGAAAAAAACAAGAAAATCTCAATAATTATTTAAATTTAGGAACGTCCATTGAATTGAATATTGGAATCGGAAGTTTCTAAGAACTCTTACTTCAGTAAAAAAAATATTAAATCTTCATTAAGAATTATTAATGAAAATGTATTTTATATCGCGACAAAAAAACTAATTTTCAAGAAAAATATTTTACAATTTATGTTTAAAAAAAAAATCTTTACTTTAGATTTTAAACGCCAAAAAACAAAATTTGCTTTATTAATACTCACAGTTTTTTTTTTCTCCTTTTTTTTCTTCTTCATACTCCAGCGTTGACTCTGTGGGCCCATAGATGACGATGCTGTGGTGATGTTTTTAAAAATTTTAAATTGTGATATGTAATTATTTTAGCGTTTTAAAGAGAAAAAAAAACTAAAGATTAACCTCTAATTGAACACTATGCAATTTGAAGTTAATATAAAGTTTTATATACTTTCAACAACAACTATAAAGCAAAAAAAAAACAAAGTTAATTTAAACTGTCAACCAAACCATTGAAATTTTCTAATCTTTAAATTAAAATTAAATCTAATTTAAATGATTTTCGCAAAATAAAAAAAATGCGAATTTAATCTTAAAAAAAACCCACGTGTTTTCCCACACGCCCTTAAACTCAGGACTTAACAGTAGCCTTAACAAAACTTCTAGTCGGGCACAAAGCACTGCTTAAAACGGTCCCTTGAACCAGCAGGATCGGTTGCCCGAGTGGACAACAAAAAGTTCCACTACAAATATAAAAAAAATATCGCCGCAGCCACACACCATACAAAACAAAAGAATTTTCAAACAATTTTTATATCCAGCCCAGAATGTTCAAATCGGTTGGGCAGCCGTCAAAGTAAAAATAAGTATTTTCCAGCAAAAGCATATCCACAGCAAAAAAAAAATTCACCAAAAAAAAAATCCCTTGGGTACAGCCGTCCACATGGAAAAAATGTTCCACGTGCCAAATGTCGTGGCTGCCACCCAATATCACGGTATTCTAAAATACAAAAAAAATTTGTATTAGGAAAAATTTCCCAACGACTCACAAAACAAAACTTACCCAAGATATGAAAAAATGTTCCGTAAGGAATTAAACTGACCAGCCAAGCACGTACTCCAATTAGAGGCAAAAAAAAAATACGGAAACACGTTTCCAAAAAAAAAATTCTTTAAATGTCTGTCCACACAATGTGTTGGTACAGTTGCACAATATTCACAATATTCAAAAAAAAATTATTTAAATTTACACTTTCTTTGACTTTACCGTCCGGCCACTTGATAATAATTAAAATTAAAAATTTTAAAACTAAACCAGATTCACTAACTGATGCAAAATTTTGCATACCGTTAGTAAATACACAAAAAAAACCATTGGCCTCCTCCCCCCTCTTGTAGTAATAACTACAAATAAACAAAAAAAAAATTGAGTAGAAGCTCTGATAGTGTAAAAAGAAATACAAGAAAATCGCATCCCCTCTACCCGCCTACAATTAACAAATTTGGTAGTTTGCCGGTAGTGTGTGTATGTATGTGTGAGTGCGTGTAAGCAAGCAAAAGAACTTTAAGTAATTGGAGTAATTTTTATGTTTTTACGCTAACTATCTTACCAATACTGATATCGGATAAGCTTTTTGAGTATCAGTACACTCAAGATCACATAAATAGCAGCATATATACAAAAAAATTCAATCGATTAAAAACAAAGGGTGGTAAAATTAAATAAAAATTATATTTTTATTATAAGCCAAAATTGACCACTACATTGTAACTCTTACATTTCGTGCTCATAACAATTCGTACACTGTTGTTGATAATACACCGCTTTGTTTCTACTTAAAATGTTTTTCACAATGCAGTAGGTGTTATGTTTGCAAAGAGCATTCGGCAGTCAACGAGTCGAAAAATTGGTAATGAGTTGTTATGGCATATAAATGCACACATGCAGAGGTTTAGTATGTACAAAGTAAACCTCTGCATGAATACATTCCTTTGTTAGTACACTCCAACTGCAGGAAATCATTGTGGTATCAACTACTGTTAATTTTTCAACGAATCAATTCATAAATGTTGCACGAAATAACCAAATCAAAATATACAGTAGTTTGTTTTTAAAATATAAAACCATCACATAAGCTGTGCCCGTTCATTTAAAATAGAAGTTTGTTTTCTTCTTAAAAAACTCAGCAAACCAACAGACTACACACTTCAAAGCAATAAAACACACTCGTACATCCTAACGACATCAACATATTCAAATACGCTGCAAAGCAGTAAAAGGCACTCGTACATATTAACTCCCACCCAGCATTTTTTGAAAATTTTAATCATATTCGAGTCTTTTATGATACTTCTGCGCGACTAAAAAGCTGGAATATGCTCTCATTTTCTGATCATAAATGATACATTTGTCGGTAGAAAATGGTACCCTAGCCGCGACTCTTCTTGATGACTCATTTATGATACTGTTTTTTTGTTAGTTTTGGGTCATTTTATAGTCTTTTTCGAATCGTTTTATGGTCATTTATGAGTCTTCTTCGAATAAGCTACGAGTCTTTTTTGAGTCACTTATCATTATGTTAAGGAGTCTTTTTAGAGCCACTTATCAGTCTGTTTGGGAGTCTTTTTTGAGTCCCTTATCAGTCTGTTTCGGAGTCTTTTTCTAGTCATTTGAAAATATACAGTGACTCACAGCTTATTTCGTGTGTTAAACTTTAGAGAACATATTTGTTTATATTTTAACATTAACTTAAATATTTATTCAAAATGGGCATTTTTTTAAAGATATGATTTTTTTTTAAGTTTTTTCTTGTAAATATAATAAAAAATAATATATCTTTAAAAAAATACCCATTTGGACTTAATATTTAAGTTAATGTTAAAAATATTAACAAATATGTTCTTAACAGTTTAACACACGAAATAAGCTGTGAGTCACCTTTTATTTTCTTAAAAGAAATAAAAGAATAATATTCAATTTAAATTAAGATTTATTTTTAATAAAAAACTAATACATAAAGTAAGTATTTTTTTAAATTAACACAAATATAAGACTAAACCTAACATAACACAAAAACTATTGTCATTTCGACAGGAAACAAAAACTTAAAAATAAAATTTCATTCATTCATTACATCATTGCTTACACTTCAATGAAACTTTTATAACTAGACAAATAACCAACTTGTTGACATTTACTCAAGAATACTCAAAAATTATCCCGTTATTCTTAAGAAAAAAAAACAACAAACAAGCAGTGTTTAATCATCTCTCTGCTCCAAATACGATAGCAAAACAAACAAAACTGATCACATTTAAAACACCTGCATTATCTATTTGCGATCAAGCAGTTTTCAATCTTCTAGATGAGCAAATTGTGATCTTATATAACGAAAAAAAACAATTACATTTTAAACACCTAGAAGATTGATTTGCGAGTGCTATATAATTTGTTGTTGCGTTTCAAAACAAGCACTTTTTACTCATAAGCGCGAAACATTTTCGAGTCCCTTTTTAACCGTGTAAGTGATTAATCAGTTATTGATCACCAAAAGTACTCGAAAAAGACTCGTTTTGGTGATTATCAAAAAACAATCTTCCAATTGCTAGGCGGGCTAACATCAACATTTTTAAATACGTAGTTGTGTGATATTTTTCATTAGCGAGTGAATGTTAACGCGTAACAATTGTAAGAAGGAAAAAGTGTTTTATTTAAAAAGTCATGTAAACATAATAGTTTGTAGTTTGAATTAACTAAATATGTTATTTAAAATAAATGAAATTTCACTTAAATTATTAATAATTAAAATTATTATTAAAATATTAATAATTTAAATAACAAAAAATATATAATTTTTCGTTTATTTTATTTGCTTTAAATTTGATATTTACTGATATTAACAGAATGGACTGTAGAGAATTGTAGACCGTTTAGATTATTGGAAGATTCTGGCTTCAAAAAAGCTGTATAGTTTTTTGTATCAGTTGGGGCGAGTTTCGGGCCAAATGTAGATGTACAAAGTCTCTTACCGCACCCAACAACAATATCCCGAAACATAAAAAATGTTTATAACGTGTATTTGGAAAAAATTAAGACCGAAATAGTATCAGTGAAGGGAGTTGGCTTTGGTCTAACATCAGATTTGTGGACTGACAACTTTATAAGAACCACATATATAGCTTTGACTATTCACTACATAAAGGAAGGAAATCTATTTAGCAGACTCCTTGGTATGAAGTCCATGGATGGTGAAAAATGCACAAGTAATATTTTTTATTTTATAAAGTATTTCTACACCTATAGAAAAAAGTTAGTAGAAAAATTAGTAAAACTGTTAGTACTTCAACTTAACGAAAATTTAACAAATTTTTAGTTAACATTTACATTTATTGCTAATTTACTAGTTGTTTGCCATTTTTTTTTTTTGCTTATTTTAGTTACTAATTTTCAACAATAAATTTGCTAACTTTACAATTTTTTTTTGCTGATTTAAGTTTATAATTTTTAACAGCAGATTTGGTAATTTAAATTTTTTTTAACAAAACTAGCAATTTCGGAGCGCTCATAATTTCAATTAAAATTACTTATTGTCGGTGACCTTATAATCTACAGGACCAAAAAACAAAAGTTGTATGGGGTTATTTTAAGAGGAGACAGTCTTTCTAATTATCCTTATTTCAATATAGGGTCAAAGGTTTAAAAGGCTTGATTCTTTAATTCTGTTTTTAATTGCAGTTTACTATAATTCATTACAATAATTCTGTAGATTTAACAGTTTTTTATTGCTGTTTTTAGTCTACTAATATTCAGTAAGTTGTTTTGCTGATTTTAGCAGGGAAATTGTCATTGCAGTTAACTCAAATTTTACTAAAGTTCTGTAGATTTAACTTTGTTTTCTTGCTGTTTTCAATTTATGAATATTGAGCAAAACGATTCTGCTAAATTTAGCAGTTTTTTTTGGGACGTCATTTTGAACTAATTTTTAGAAGACAAAATTTTAAGAAGACAAGAATTTTAATTACTTCGAAGTTATCTTTTTGCCATTTCTTGATATTTTCTATAGTTTTGGTGTTATTCAGAAAGAAATTAAGAAAAAATATTTTTTTGGGGAAAATTAATTTTTTTTTAGTTCATAAAAAATCAAAAACGGCACTGTTTTTATGTATATTTCAAATAGATCGAACTATATAAAATAAAAATAGGTCGATAAATTTTTGTTTTATTCACATTGAAGTAAATGTACTTGATTTTTTTCCGAATAACTTTAAAATTCTTCTGAATATCAAAAAAAGATTAAATACTATTTGAATTTAATATATCACATGCCAAAATTGGATAAGGCATTATCAAATTGTTATAAAATATGTGGGGTAGTTTTTCCAAAAATAGCATATTATTTTAAAAATTCTTTTAAAAAAACTTGTTCATAGAATTTAAAATTTCGGTTATTTTTGCAGAAAAGGGATCATAACACATCAAATAAGTATAGTGGCTAAAAAACGTAATGTGCTTTTTTCGTCGAAGTGTTTCGGGAAGAATGAGCTAGTCATAATATTTTAATAGAATTATTTTAGGTTCTTATTTAAAAATTATTATTTTTTGTGTTGAATTTACTTCTATATTTTTATATCCATACATGTTTTGTAATAAAATATATAGTAACAAATTTAAAATAAATTTTGTTTTATTTTACATATCGATTTCTATGGGTATTATTAGATAAATTTGTTGTCTTCTTAAAAAACTCACCCAACCAACAGACTACACCAGGGATGTTAAATGGGGTTTTCAATTTTGTACCAACCTCCAAAAAAAAATTGTACTTTTTGTACCTTCATGGTACCATTTTTTTTTTTTAATTTATTAAAACAACAAAAAAAGTACATAAAAATTCACTTGTACAAAAACAAAACAAAACTTAACAATAACATACATTATATGTATGAATAAAATAAGGTACAAAAAAGTCTTATGAATATATGAGATGAAAATCATGGAATTATTTGTTTAGTTAATAAACTATTTGGAATTTCTACATCATAGCAGCATGAATTTGTCGATCTTAACCAATCCTTTGTCTGTATGAGACTTGATAATGTTGGCACAAGTAGTCTGTTTCTTTCCTTAGTTTTTATTATATTTTGAAAAGAAAAAACTCTTTCCACATTTGCAGACGAGTGTGGAATGGATAAAATTCCAGCAACGACTCTAGAAATGTCTGGAAACATATTGACATTCAGTTCATTTTGTAAATTAGCTACTACCGACCAAAAACTACAAATGTTTTCATTTTTAACGACTTCAGTTGCTCAACATCAGCTAAAGCTCTAAATTGATTATTTATTGAATCAAAATTTGCAATTTCATTCGGGAACATTTTTACTAGAAGAGGTACAATACTACTTGTTTTACCTGAAATAACATTTTCGGGAGTAAATTTATGGAACCACATTAATACTTCGTTATTAAAGTTGACTTTGGTTGTCAAAACTTCGCAAAATTTTATATAAAATTGTTTGGCATTTTCTTTAATTTCTTTAACAATATCAATATTGATATTATTTGTAGAAATATATAAATCCACTTCTGTTCCGCAAAAAATTTCTTCAAGGGGCATGTGATTTTTGTAAAGGTCTACAGTAGATATATCACATTCATCCAAAAAAATTTTATTCATGAAATTGCGTGCAATTTGCCGGAACAAAAAAGTTAGCCTTTGCAAAAATACATGCATTCGCGCATCTTCTGATTGCATTTCTAAATTAACCATGTTAATAATTTTAAGTGCATATTGCATAAATAAAAAATGCAATTTAAAAGAAGGATTTTTAAATCCTGATGAGAGAAACAATAATTTTTCGTTTCTGGTATCCGCCTCAAAATTTTCTAAGGTAAAATAGTGTTGTAGTGGCGTCCATTGTTCCACGATCCGGTCAACGACTTCTTGCCGGGAAAGCCATCTGGTTGTTGCATATTTAAAAATAATATGAATATCTGTCCCGAAATATTCTTGGAACTTAACAAAATCGTTTCTTCGACTAGCACTATTGCAAAAATAATAGTTAATGTCTCTTATAAATTTATCAATTTCGTTCGGGATTCCCAATTTTGCGGCGGCCAATGAAGCTAAATTTAAAATGTGGCAAATACACCCATTTGAAAATAATTGAGGCACTAAATTTTTAAATTTAATTTGAACTCCATTTTGAGATCCCATCATGACCGCGCAATTGTCCGTTGTAATGCCAACCATATTTTGAATGGGAATATTGTTTTCACGTAGCGCTTTAATGGTGCTTTCATATATACCATTTGCAGTAGAGTCCTGTAGCTGCACCATACCTAAAAATCTGTCTCGGCATTGACCATCAAATGTTCGAACAACTATCGCTAAGTTTTTAGAAATGCTACAATCTGTACTTTCATCTATAACTAATGAATAGTAGTTGTTTTTGCAGAAACTTGAAATGGAAGTCGTATTTCCAGTCCAGTTAGATTTGTTATTATTTGCTGGCCTTTTTGTCTGTAATGTTAAATTTTTTAGTAATCTGTGAACCGTTTATACCATTTTTAATTATGTGGTTAAGGTGGTCCAATGTGGCAAACGGAATGTTGTGCTCAGCTACAAATGCGCTGAGCATTATTTCTAATTTTCTAGCCGACTCTGCTACAGGACATCTGGCGGCGGTGGTCAAAAAATTACTAATTTTTGGGGTAGTTTTCGTCGCATTCATGTTTTTAACGTGGGCATCCCGTGAGGCGTGTCTCTTTATATGGGCAATACCACCAATTATGGGAACTCTACAGAGAGTACATCTTTTGCTTTTTCCGTCTTTTTCTAGCCATGGAAATAATTTTGTCCACTCTTCACGAAATGGTACAAAGTACGGTTTGGTCTGCTTGCTTGTTCTACAAAAAAATAAAATTAACTTTCAAATACCTTGATCATATGTAATATCGTAGCCAACTTCATCGAAATCCATTTCTAAATATAATTATAAACAAGATTTCTAATTTAACTTTGACTTCTTCAGAATTTTAATAAATTTAAAATAAAAGTGAAGTTGGCTGCAACAATTGTCAATATATGTAAGAGCTCTATGCACCACAATACCAGTCTCATATAGAGCTGCCAGATAAATTTTGTGAAAAATCGTCAAATTTCCGATATTTTAAAAAAAAATCGCCAATTTTATTCTACAAAATCCTCAAAATGATGATAAATCGTCAAATCTGGCGGATATGGTTGCATATATTTTAAGCGCTCATTACATAAAACGAATAAGTGCAATGAAAAAGAATACAGTAACAATTTGTTTCCTATACCAAAAACTCAAAAAGGGTAAAAATTAAAAATTTTTAAATTGTACCAAATGAGTCGCGGTAGTACCACGGTACTTTAGAAGTTCAAAATGTACCAAAAAAAGTACAATTGTACCAACTTTAACATCCGTGGACTACACACTTAAAAGCAGTAAAACACACTCGTACATCTTAACGACATCAAAATATTCAAATGCGCTGCAAAGCAGTAAAAGGCACTCTTACATATTAACGAAAGTAATTTTACAAGATCATCAACATTGGCTTGTAGTTGTAAATCGTACATTTCGTGCTCATAACACTTCGTACACTGTTGTTGATAACACACCGCTTTGTTTCTATTTAAAATGTTTTTCACAATGCAGTAGGCGTTATGTTTGCAAAGAGCATTCGGCAGTCAACGAGTCGAAAAATTTTGAATGAGTTGTTATGGCATATAAATGCACACATGCAGAGGTTTAGTACAAAGCATTAAAGTAAAGTTCGGGGAATCCCATTGCCACACTATTAAATTTCATTAAATATGCTCACCACAGCAGCAAGAAATATTTAATATTTTCATACCAACACATATGACCTGTTCCACCATCTCGAACGAAAACCTAGGCGAACGCAAGCTAGTCACTCGAATTCGAATCAATTTGGGTTTCTCTATTTCGAAAGCTATTGTTCGCCTATACTTACGTGTGTCAATTTTTGTGTTTTACGTATTTACAAATCATAGTGGTGTCAGACCGGATATTTTAAACTTCTATTACAATTTCCTTTAAAAGTGCCAAAAATACTAGTAAATTGTTTGAAGATAAATACAACATTACTTAACATTGATCAGCTGTATCTGACAATTGAATTAATGTAAATAAAACAAAAAATAAATCAAGTGTTATTATTGGCAATAGTGTTATTGTGGCAATATATATAATATATATAAATAAATATGGATTTGACGGTCGCTGTACATTTTTTTGGAGACTACTGAGCAGCAGGATGGTAATGTAGAACTATCTCGTAGGAAATTGCGAGACATGTACAATGTCGTGGAGCTGCCCACAACCCAGTAAGTACGAATTTTTATGATTATGTTAAAAGAACTAACAGTGTATTTTTTATGATATATTTATTGCAAATTTTCGGGTGTCGAAAGAAATTTTTCGTATGATCCTGCAAAAATTTCAAGCTGGTGGTAATCCTTCTTTCAGAAGCAGATATTAAGCTCGCAACTTTTTTGCGTTTCGTGGCCACTGGAAGCTATCAGCATGGTGTGGGAAATGAAGTCCTTTCCTCCACATGTAAATCCTCAGTCTGCAGAATTATTGCGGAGTGCCTTAATTTTTTGACAGTAACATTTGTGGTGAATGGATAAAAATGGTTCGTCCTGAGGATGAACATTTAAACAAGGAAGCCTTTTTCGAGTATAGGGGGTTTCCTGGCACTATTGGTTGCGTTGATGGAACTCACAACCGTATAAAATCTCCAGGGGACGATGTGAAACACCTATACTACAACAGAAAAGGGTATTACAGTATAAATGCAATGATGGTAAATTTTACAAAGCACTTGTGTTCGATACAAATGCATTTCAAACTATTTTTATTGTTTTTCAGATTTGTGATCACAGAATGTACATTATGTACGTCGATGCTAGGCATCCTGGCGCCAACCATGATGCATTTGTATGGGAACAGAGCATTGTGGATCAAAAACTGCAAGACAGCTTTGAAAGTGGACAAAGAAACACATGGATTCTTGGTAAGATACGTATAATATGCAATGCGGATAAACTGCAATTTACGGGCATTACTTCACGACAAGCGAAAAAAATCGGGGCTATTTCCGTCAAGTAAAGTTTCTCCCACAAAGTCTACATTTTAGAGTTTATCTTTATTTTTTAGATGATGCCGGCTATAAATTGAAATAAATCAAAAGTGAATTCCACAGCACCAAATAAATGAACTACGACAGCACTATAAAATTATACAAATAAATTGCAGCTATTGCTGTAACAGCGCAGAATCAAAACGAAATACACATAAGAAATACATAGTTTCATAGTATAATGTGCCGACAGTTTGAATATATCTTGCACGTTGCCATTAAATTATGAAATTTATAGCAAATCACGACTACTACAGTATTAATTTTAAACTCTGGTTATTTTGAGTTAAGTTAGCAGGTCTAAATAAAAGAAAGTACGTTTTAAACTGACACCGGATTTAACAAACAAAAAACTTAAGTTTCAAATTTGTCTCAGGAAAAAAAGTATTCTGTTTAAAATAAAGTAGTTTTTTAAATGAGTATTTTTTTATTTTTATCAATAGTTAAAAAAAATTCCTTCGGAAAAGAAAAGAAATAAAAACCTAACAATTTATATTGTTTCCCAACTTTAAAACTATTTATATTTTTAATCAAACAAGAAAAAAAAAAAATAAAAAGTTTTGTACAAAAAAAAAGAAGTTTTTTTTTAAGAAATAAAAAAGATGTTATTTATATAAAGAAAAATAATTTTTTTTTTCAAAATTTAATTAAAATTAGTTTATCATTAAAAAATGGTATTTAAAAAAAGGAAAATTGTGAAAATTCGCTGAAATCAGTGATGGAAAGTCTTCAGACTGGCTTTCCGCTTAAAAAAATTATATGCGACTCTGTTCTTTAGTGGTGAATTGATAACGTAAAAATTTTCAAATTCGTAAAATTGAAAAATTGGTGTTCTTGAATTTGTGCGTTTTGATGTTTTCAAAGTTATTGTTAAAAAAATATTTTAGCTGTCAAAATCTCTGGATTTTTTGCACATACAAAATTTAAGTGGTCAAATTGCAAAAATTTATGCGAATTTAATAAAAATTTTTGATTTGGTGGTAATATTTTTTTTAAGATAGAATTAAAGCAAAATAATTGCAACTAATATAAAGAAAAATTAACCATATCCAATTAACCCTAGAATACTAAACCCGGCCTGTGAGGCGACTCGATTTTTTTTTTTTGCTATTTCTTACGAAATGTGTTCCTTTTAATGTTAATTTTTTTATTTAATATATCAAAAAATAAATGAATTCCTTTTTGGTTTGTTAATAATTAATTGTATTCTTTACCATGAGTTATTTTTTTAATAAAAAAATCTTTTTCAAAAATACTAATTTTGTGTTTTTTAAAAAAGTAGCCTTACAGGCGAGGTTTAGTATTAATGTGTAAAAAAATAGGTTTAGTTTTCTAGGGTTAAAGTATGTTTTTTAACCACCAGAAATATTAGAAATTTATGCGTAATTTTCAAAAAAAAAAATTATAAAAATGAAAATTTATTCAAGTTCAAGGTCATACTCTATATTTCTTTATTAAGATTTTGTCCTAACAAATAATCTATAGAGTTTTTTGGTTTCAATTATGGTTTATGGTTCCATTTCGGGGATTTTCTAGGTCCCCATCATCAGAACAAGTTTAGAAAGAAGTGGCAACCTCATTCACAAACTCAAAGACTTATATATCCCATTTGTTAAAACAAATGAGAATTAAGTTAAGAATGAAAATAAAATTTCCACTAACAATTAAAAAAATTGAAAACATTTGATTTTGTACTTGACAGAGATAATTTATACATTTTTCGTTTATATTCCACCTTTGTTATGCGAGGGGAAATAAACTAAGACTATACTTTGTCTTTTTCAAAAGTTGATTATAATTAATATTTAAAAAAATAAAAATTATGTTTTTTCGACCTATAATTCTGTTATGAAAATGAAAATTTATTCAAATTTATTCTTGAAGGTAGTCAATTAATAAATTGAAAACAAAAAAACTCTATAGATTATTTGTTAGGACAATATCCTAATAAAGAAATATAGAGTATGACCTTGAACTTGAATAAATTTCATTTTCATAACAGAATTATAGGTCAAAAAAACATAATTTTTATTTTTTTAAATAATAATTATAATATGTTTAATTTTCTTCGATCTTCTTTTATTATATATGATTCTTCTTCGAGCTTAAGATCTTTTGTTAAAACGATTATAAATTATTAATTTCCAAAAAAATTTTAAAATTGATAAAAATTAAATTAAAATAAAATAAATTTCCCTGAAGAAGTCTCCCAATGTGGAGACGAAATATTGGAAATTAATAATTTATAATCGTTTTAACAAAAGATCTTAAGCTCGAAGAAGAATCATATATAATAATTATAATAATTAAAAAAAAAATAAATTATATATTTTCTAAAACATCTTCTTTATTGTCGAAAAATGTTTAAACTTTACCCTGCAAGCAAACAACCTCCAAAATGAGTCAGAATTGGGCTCAAAATATCCATCCTTTTTGATTCAAAAATGACTCGGAAAAGATATAAAAAAATTATATATATTTAAGGTCACTTAATATCTTTTAATTTAAATATATTTGGATTATTAGATGTTATTATATCGGGACAAAACTCGGATAGAATTGGATAGTTTTTTATTAAATTTTATCAATTTAAATTATTATTAGATCCAAAGTGTTACAATTTAATAGAACCATTTTTCGGATCAAATTATATGCTCTTATACTTGCGGAAACTATTTTATCATATACAATTTTATATAAACTTTTTTTTATATAAAATTGGTGTGCTTGTATATGTAGTTAAGTATTTGTACAAAGCCTTTTCCACACTTTTCTCCTCCTTAAGAATTTTTGTAAACGTTTCTTTAAACGTTCTTACAAATCTTTCGGATCTTCCATTTGACGCTGGATGAAACGGTGCAGTCGTAAGGTACAAAATTCTTTAAATTCGTGAGACGTGAATTGCGTTCCATTGTCAGTCACAATAGTATTCGGTAGACCTTCAACAGAAATAATACGCTGAAGACACGCAATTGTAGACATTGTTGTAGCTGCAGATAATTCAATTGTATATGGGAATCTAGAGTACGCATCCACTACAATTAACCACATCCGGTTATAGAATGGGACTGCAAAATCCAAATGAATTCTGTCCCACGGATGACTTGGTTTACGTAAAGTCGGGTTACGTAAAGTCTGGCCATCGCCTTCATACGGCTTTTGCCCCAATGACCATCGTGTAGCATGTTTAAAATTTGCGTTTGTAATTTTTTTCGTACTATTACCCTTAAATGCTCGGTTTGCAGTAGTAGGATTCTACTCTGCAATGATAAAGAAAATTTTCGATTATAAAATGGCTCGATATTACCTTGAGATTTTGGAAATTTTTCCGGCCAATCACATTGTAAGTAATTACAAAACGAGCTTAAGCGTTTCGTCTTCTTTTGTGTATTTTCTGAGGACTTCAGCATTTACTGGAAAACATTCGATCGTCACCTGACGTAAACTCCATTACGTTTTCAATTATGGTGTTTTCATGTTCATCAAATTTATCATCTTCCCCTGCTGGCAGCCTCGATAGAGCATCTCCATTCGCATTATCTGCTGGTTTTTTAAAACGTATTGTATATTCGTATGCTAATAATTCTATAGCCCAGCGCTGTAACCGATGTAAGGTAATTACGGGTAACCTCTTCGCCGGATGAAAAAGTGTTGTCAACGCTTTATGATCTGTTATCAACTCGAAACGCCTACCATACAGATACTGATGATATTTTTTGACACCAAAAATTACTGCCAACGCCTCTCTTTCTACTTGAGAGTACAGTTGTTGTAAACTGTTTAAAGTTTTTGATGCATGGGCTATTGGCTTTTCTGTGCCATTCGGAAATTTGTGTGATATTATAGCTCCTAGTCCTTTATTTGATGCGTCTACTGCTAGCATAATTTGAAGTTTATCATCAAAGTGTACCAGTTTTGTTGATTCTACAATCACCTCTTTTAAACAATGAAAAGCACTTTGTTGCTTGTCTGCCCATTTAAATTTTATATATTTTTTTCCTCAATTCGTTTAAGGGTGCTGCCAGCGTTGAAAATTGTTTAATAAACTTATTGTAGTAGTTTATTTTTCCGATGAATGATTCAAGCTCTTGAATATTTTGAGGTCGAGGCATGAGTTTGATCGCGTCCACTCTTTTTTCCGAAGGCATTATACCACTGCTGTCAATTATATGACCTACGTATTCGATACTCTTTTGAGCCCATTCACACTTACTCTCCTTACATTTAAGCCGTGAGCTTTTAGTCTTTTAAAAATTTCTTTAACATTTTCTAAATGTTCTTCATTGGTTGATCCTGTGATTATTATATCATCTAAATACACTGCGGTGTGAGGCACCCCAGATATCACTTCCTCCATCAGCCTTTGAAACAGCCCTGGTGCACTAGACACTCCAAAAGGCATACGTTGAAATTGATGCAACCCGAATGGCGTATTTATTACCATACATTTTTTTGCCTTATCAGATAGCTCTACTTGCAAGTACGCTTCACTCAAATCAATTTTTGTAAAAAATTTACCCCCTTGTAAGTTATGAAATAGTTCTTCAATTCGGGGTATTGGATACCTATCAACTTCGAGTTGTGGATTTATAGTTACCTTGAAATCAGAGCATATTCTTAATTTACCATTTGGTTTGGTTGCCACCACAATAGGTGCCGCCCACTCGCTTCTTGAAATAGATTTCAATACACCCATAATTTCCAGCCTTTTTAGCTCTGAATGTACTGCTTCATACTGGGAAAAGGGTAAATTATGATATTTAGGTGTAGCAGTATCTTTTAATTTTATGTCAGCTTTCAACAATTTACATAATTTCCAGCCTTTTTAGCTCTGAACGTACTGCTTCATACTGGGAAAAGGGTAAATTATACGGCTTATGATATTTAGGTGTAGCATTATCTTTTAATTTTATGTCAGCTTTCAACGATTTACATAGGCTCATGGGGATTGCCACATATATTAAATTGGGGACAGCCTAAATGTCAAAATCTTGAAAAGATTTAGCAAGTGTATGGTGGTGGTATATTGGATATAAAAGGCCGTCTAGAGGTAGATGTATTGTGGAAAAATAAGAGCACGAAACTCTCATTGTTGGTAGTAAACGACAAGGAGGCAACAAACATTCTTGGGTTTGATTGGTGTAAAGCGTTAGAGCTTAAAGTTTTATTTTCTTCAACTGGAATTTTAAAAAATGAATGTAATTTATCTTTTATAGGTCAGTAGTGCGATTCACTACGCTTTTTAAACCATAATTTTTTCGTTTAAAAATGTTAACCACAAAAATAACCATTTTGCTATTCACTAACACTTTAAACGATTTTTTCTGGCGTTTAAAGTCAGCTGTTATTTTTAACAACACAAATTGTGGTTTATTAACAGCAGAGTTTTTGGTGTGGTTAATTTTTTTAGAAGGTTTTATTTATCGTTGTGCCAATATATAAAATAAATATAATGGCTTTGGAGTATTTGGCCTACAATTTATTGGAGAATGAGCCAGTTAATAGTGCTCCTACAGTCAATTTGAATGCACAGAAATATAAAACTGTTTACAGTGGTTAAAAATAAGTTAGTGAATCGCATAGCAGGGGGGTTATTATGTAATTCGATTCGAAAGAAAAAATGTGTAAATTCGTATGAATTGTATTTTGTAGTACGATTTTCGAAAATGTATTTACGAACGCACGGAAACTTTTTTTCGAGCCGGCCGTTTTTTATCCCCCTTTCGAAAACAAAAATTACCCTTTCGTAAATGCAATTATGTAATACGAAAGCGAACTTCACAAACGTTAAAACATTCGTATTTTATTCGAGAGCTAATTTGTTGTCGAAAAAGAAAAAAAATTTAAAATGTAAGTATTGTTATACGAAATATAAGAAAAAGTGTTAAATAAATAAGTAAAAATAAAAAACATCAAATGTTTTATGTTTTTACACTAAACATTGTTTTTTTCACGATGTTGAATCTTTGAAGGAGTGGATTTTGCTAAAGGTCACCTAAATGTAGCGAATGCTAGAAGCAAGTCCAAGGATTTGTTTACAATATTGTCTTTGGATTTGGATGCAGCTGGCCCTCCGACTCATGATATTACGAAATTTAAAAAAGTACGTTTTCAATTTATCAATTGTCGGTTTATAGATTGGTATTATTCAAATTTACATATGTTTATAGGTGTGACCAGATTATAAACACCACATAAAGGTAAAATGCCGGGAAAACCGAAATAGTATTTCAGGGACTGGAGGTGGGCCGAGTAAATTTTGTTCCCTTTGAAATATAATTGCTCATCCCTTATTGGTCTGATTAATTGAATATGCGTACCATCTACTGCTCCAATTACTCCTGGTATTCCACATTTTTCAAAAAAGTATCTCTTAGCTTCTCTCTTCCTATCCTCTGTCATTTCAAATACAATATGTTTGGGACAAAGAACTCTTTCAATAACATCGCAAACCTCAGACAAACACGCAGAAATTGATGCTTAAGAAAATCCTAATAGGCGGTCTTGGCCAATTTGATGCTGATATCCACCTTGCGCCAAAAATTTAAGTGTGGCAGCTAATTTTAATATAGGTGAGATGGCAGTTGACCTTTCTGCTGGTTTAAATTCATCTTTTTCACAACTCAAGACATATGTAGGTAAAAGCATTTTTACTAAGTCTAAAGTTTTTTATGAAACTTAAAAGATATTGTTAGGAATATATTTAATCTTAAAGGTAAAATTTTAAATTTTTCTTACTTTGTCTCATTAAAATTCATTATATCTAACGAATCTCTTATAAGTTTCCTTTGAACTCTTTCCGGAATAGCAACACAATGCTGACAACTTTGACATTATAAGACAAGCTGCCACGTTATGTATTAGCCGATAAAAATTTGGCATCACTTGTATTTACCCCTTTTTTACACAAATACAACTCTGTGAAACATTCGAACGAATTAGATAATACAATTTTACTTTCGAAACGGAAATTCGTTTCGAAAGGTTTTACTTTTCGAATCGAATTTCGTAATAACCCCCCAGGCATGTCGCGAGAGTTAGATCGCATCATTTTTATTGAAAAAAATTTGTATCTTGCCGCAAGCACATGTACTTTTTGAATGTAGTGTTCATTTAACAAAGACGCAAGGTCATAAAATGACTTTTTACTCACATTTCCATCACAAATTTTTTGTAACAACTCAAACGTGTCAGTGCCAACCCACGATAAAAAAAACAAGCACGTTTGACTTCACCTTTTGTGACACTGTTTGCCACGAAATGTTGCTCCATCTGCTTGATGTACGTTGGCCACTTCTCAATACCTTTGTCGAAACTCCGAAATACTGGTACTGTGTTTTTGTGTTAAGTATTTTCTTTGCTTAACACACGTTGTAGCGAATCTAAATTGTTTTTCAACGTTTGTTGTAACAATTGTTGATTAGCTTCTTGAAATGATTTTAAAATGTTTTTCAACGTTTGCTCGTCCATCTTCGTCGCCAGCGTTATAATTTCAAAACAATATTAAAAAAGTATTTATTAATTAAATTAGTTACATGAAAATGAGGTTATCGCTTTGATCTCTAAAAAGGAAGTGACCGAATGACTGCCATTACGTGTCAAATGTCAATAGATGTTAAACGTCACTTTTGAAGTAGTTGCCAGATTTATATTGTTTCTAACAATTACTGAAACATATTTTTTTTTTTAATACACTCATAATTGTGAGACATAAAAGAAGTCTTTAGCCAGATCGAAATACTAGTATCAACCTAGCTAATATGTTTGATTTGCTTTATTTTTGTAAATATACGGAGGTTGAAAGATCGTTATAAATTGAAAATAACATAAAAATAATCTCGATGTATATAAAAACAAAAAACTAATATAACTGTAAAAAATATTACTTGAGCCAGAGTACAAACTAAATTCTTTTTTATATAAATAGAACATTTTTGGTCTTCAAAGTTTAGTAACGTCATGATGCTTGTTAGGAAAAGACCTAACCACGTGCTTGATTACTAAGAAGACAAGAATGGAGCAAAATTGATTATTAATAGGTTTTTTGTTAAAGTTCTGCCTATTATGGAGGCTCTAACTTTTCTAAAACTTCAGGTTCTGATGAGATCTTTAGCCAGATCGAAATACTAGTATCAACCTAGCTAATATGTTTGATTTGCTTTATTGTTGTAAATATACGGAGGTTGAAAGCTCGTTATAAATTGAAAATAAGTTTTTTTTGTTTTGGATGGCGTTAACCTGTCCTACGGTGATGTCAAAAACGAACAAAATGTTTGGGTTGTTTTTCAAATCTCCAATTTCAAATTTTAAAAAAATTTCTTTAACAAAATGGAAAAAATTTAGATTTTTATTGATTAAACTAGTTTAAAACATCTAAGAGATGAAAAATAAAAAAATATCCCCAGTACACTTGGGTAGGGCAACGATTTAAATTTTACGGATTTCGGGGAAATTGTGTTTTTTAGTAATAAAAAGGCTTATTTGTTGCCATAAAATATTTTAAATCAAAAATTAGCTGCTTTTGTGAATTTTATAGTTTTATTTTATAAGCATTACTCAAAGTTAAAAATAAAAATATTTCGAACATTATTAACACATGTGGGCCTGCGACCCCAAGTGACCCAGTCTTATTTATTTCAATTTTCAAAAAAAACGTTAAAGATTTTCTTACTACTTTTGAATTTTAAGAAACATGATGTAAAAGGTAATAACAGAATACTTTTAGATTATGTGCCAAAAATTTGGACATATAGAGCAACGTTAACCCGTACCGTGCCGCATTCAGATCCAAGGAGATACTGTGCGTTTTTATATATATTTGAACAAAAAAGTATTTGAATTCTTTTTTACAAACCTGGCTAAAACCATTCGATAAATCCATAAAAATATATACTAAAATATATACTAAATTAACCCTAAGATGACTTGAATATAAGCGACGGGGCCTTAAAGAGCGAAATATGCTTTTTTCCATGATCGTACTGTTTTTCGGCTTGAAAATTTTTGTTTTGTTTATTTTTATGGCAAAAAAAAAGAAAATAAGAAATAAATATAAAATAGTATTATGCTTATGCTTTAGCATATTTCTTTTGTTCTTCTTGCACTGTTAGAAGTCCATGGAATTGCTGCGAGAGGTTAACAGCGCTGAAAGAGCTGTCATTTACTGCTTTCAAGTGAATCACTTTTGATTTAGCTTCGGTGAGAAAATCAATGTTTATTTTCAATCGACAAAACATATTGTTGCTTTTTATTGAAACAAAGTCATGTAGTTTTTGTTATCTGTACAAAATAAAAAAGGAAATGAACATCATGACAAATAACTAAATAGTTAAATCAAAGTGATTCACTTGAAAGCAGTAAATGACAGCGCTGAAAGAGCTGTTAACCTCACGCAACAATTCCATGGACTTCTAACAGTGCAAGAAGAACAAAAGAATGTATACCTATATATAATTATACATTAAAGTACATATGTAATATGTAACGTAAGATATAATGATATATGATGATATATAGCGCTATATTAGAAATTTTATCGTTACATATGACCACATATATAATTATATATATTTATATCAAGCTATATATGACTTTATATAAACTTTTTCCCTCGGGAACCAAGTTTTTTTTTCTTCAAACAATTTATATTTAATAACAAAAAAGTACATATTAATTACTTTTGCCCCTAACACTTTGGAGAATTCCCTTCGTGAAAGTGAATTCAAGAACACCAAGACATATGAATGAGTTTAATTTTTTGCGGAATGGGATTTCAGAACAGAGACGATGGTGACATATCTCATTATATAGGGTCCGATAACTAATCAGATACAGTTTAATCCGAAAAATGGTGAATTACGTGGATCACATTGGATTTAATTTATTCTAATGATATACGATTCAATCCGAATTTTGACTAGATATCATTGTACTAAATAAGATCATCCTACATAAAATTTAATACAATTAGGTCAAATTTCGTATAAATGGTTCAATTTGTACTTTTGTTAAATATAATATGTAAATTTAAAAATATTATGAATTAATTATGATTTTAAATAATATTTCATAAAACATTGAAATTTTCACTGAATGTGAGATTGTAGTTTTTAAAATTTAACATAAAATTAAGTCAAGAAGAATAAAATTAGGCATGAACGGTAATTTAAAAGTTTCAAATCGTATCAAATAAATGTTTTTCAAGCAAAATTCAACTGGCAATAGCTGTGTTCGACATATGTTAAAGCGGGTAACCAATTTTGCCATTTGTGTGTAAATTGTTGTTGTTTCGGGTAAATTGGGTTTCCGCGGGAAACCGCGGTAACGACGTCGAACAGACCTAATATGTGTTTCATATTAACCGAGGTAAAAAATTATGGGAGATATTGCAAAGCTTTGGTAAGTTTGTATTAAAAATTATGTAAAACTTTGTTTGTGCTACTTCCAGAAATAGTTCGTCTTAGCTGAGGGTTCGCATTTCAAAACTTCAGGATTTTCAATTATTTTAAATAAAACATGGATTTCTTAGTTGAATGCATTAAGATATTATAAAATGTTTATTTGACAGATATTGGAAAATGGATTCCCGCTTGTTTTAAATAAATTGGATTGGATTTTATATGTAAATTGTTTTTCTAACAATAACCAAACAAATAACGCACAAGTTTTCTATATAATAATAAATTTATATTTCCCAAAAATATTCAAACTTTTGGAATTTTAGAATAAAACAGAACATTTATTTTATACAAATTATTTATTAAAAGTTGCTGTAGCGATAATCTAATTTCTGAAGAAATTGCACATTGTTTTCCTTTAAATGTAACGGTAAATTCTTCCAAGAACAATTTACGAACAGATAACAAGCTTTCATCAAGTTCGGGCACAAATAAAACATTTCTTACCAAAACTTTAAAGCTTTTAAATTGTAGAAAAACCTTCCGCAATACCATTGCCATTAACTAGTTATCCCTCTACTAAATAAACATTTTGAACTCTTGATTTGTCAAATTTATGAAAAAAAAAATGTCATCTCAACATGTGTGAGATGTAGTTGCCGAATCAACAACCCAACTATATTTTGAGTTATCTCAAAAAACTATAAAACAAAAAATGCTCATCATTATCACAATCAACATATTTTGCAAAATCGGTTTTATTTTTCTTATTTAAATAACAATTTATTTATTAGATCTCCTTGTTTTCCACATATAAAGCATTTAGGAACAAAATTTTTATATCTATTTTCAGTTTTTAGAACGATTTCTTGATAATTTTCATCACCAATTCACCAGAAAAGATTTTGTCGAGTTAAGATTTTGTGATTGGAAAGCCTAAGTTGTAGGAATTTTTAGATGTTGTGATTGCTGTGCTGTAGTAAAAATGCTGCGAATGTTGTACTTGCTGTAGATGTTGTAATTATTTTTGGTTTGCAGCAAGAATGTTGTAGTTGAATATTTTTTGGAATATTTTTTTGAAATTTAATATAAATAATATTGAATTTTATAAAAACAAAAAAGAACGCAATGAATGAAAATTTTAAATAATATTAATTAAAAATATTTTTTTAATATATTTGAATAATGGAAGTTGTAGGTGTTGTAGATAATTCTTGCTGTTCTGTAGTAAAAATGCTGCGAATGTTGTAATTATTTTTGGTTGTAGGACAAGAATGTTGTAGGAATTTCTAAGTTTGTTGTACTACGTTTTTGCCAAATGTTGGTACAACTCATTAATAGCCGAGTGGTTAAAGGGCTGCCTTTAAAAGTTGTCGATTGCTGAAGGTTCAGCGATCGATTCCCACTAAGGTTTAATGGAAAAGTTATTTTTTAAGTTTTTTTCCACTTACAAAATACATACGTAATAAAAACAAGTGGAAGCATTAAAGTCCGATGTGCCGAATTTGGTATAAAAAAGATTAAATTCGGCTGTGAAGAATTTTTGGATACCCTCCATCTCGGTGTTTTCATTAACCAGGGAAAGTGCAAACAATATTAATATCTATATTCTTTCTTCAGCAAAAAACTTTTCATCAGTGCGGACGTGTTTTGTTTTGCTCCGATAAATAATAGCAAACAACATAGTTAAAGTGCATTTAAAAAACCAAATAATTTTTCTATTACATGCGAAAAGACGTTGTTTTCATTTAAGTAGCTAATGTTATTTAAATGGAACATTTATACAAACAAAAATCAAAAAAAAAAAAACACAAATTATCCAATTTAAAATTCTACTTAAAAAAAAAAAAAAAAAACATAAATAAAGAAGAGTGCTAAAGTAAACAAACAAAAATGCCTGTAGGGCATTCTCCCCCCCTCACTTACAAGTGAAGATAAACAACTGTCTCCCGCGCAAATCGCATCACCATCAAATTTGAGTATAAATTATCCAAATATCTCACAAACTCTCACTGCACCTGCGCAATCAACACCTCTCTCGTGGTCAACGCAATGCAAAACTCCAACACTTTCTTCAACACCTACACACAATAATTTCTTACCCCTTCCTCCGCCTTTAACAACGTATCAACAAATCAATTCTGCTAGTTCAAGCATGTCTGCTATTATAAGTAAACAGGCATCTACAACTACTACTACAACAACGTCAACAGTTTTCTCTCAAGTACCGATCATGTCAATAACTACTGCACCCACACAAACTCAAACTCTCTTTAATAATGACCAAGTGAGCAATGCTAATAATAATTCGCACACATTATCTACATACTCTCAATCGATGCATAACTTAATTACTCAAAATCAAATACAGAAGCAACCGGCAATAGTCACTACAAAAGGCGCTATACCTAAACAGAAAAAAATAGACTCAACAAAAGAAAACGTAACACTAACAGGCATTGATCGTTACTTCACTATAAATAAGCGTAAACGAAGCCCAAATTCTGCGAAAAAGCAACCTACGCCAAAATTAATTAAAAGTACTTCTACAACAAATACGGTAAGTGAAAACCGATATTCTATTTTAGATAATGAATCTGAAGATATGGCCGATGAACCAAAAAAAGAGTACAAACCGCCACCAATATACGTACGAGAGCCCAATTCAAATATTTTAGTCAATAGTTTTTCCGATAAAGTCGGTAAAAATAACTTTTACGTGGTCTCTATTCGAAGAGGCAACCTCACTGAAACTAAAATACAAACACCCACTGAAGTAAGCTACCGCGAAGTTATCAAATACTTAGACTCGGAAAAAAAAGTTACTACACCCATCAATTAAAAAGTGCAAAGGGTCTTACCGTTGTTATCAAAGGTATTGAGGGCAATGTTCCTATAAACGATATAATAGCAGCAATAAACAGCGAAGGCTACGAAATAAAATCAATTCATAACATATTCAATAGGAACAAAATCTCGCAACCACTTTTTAGGGTTGAAATCGCTTTTGACCCCAAAAAACTTAAAAAAAATGAGCCCCACCCCATTTATAACTTGCGGTATCTCCTTAACCGTAGAATTTCAGTGGAGGAACCTAGAAAACGCAAAGATCCACCCCAATGTTTAAATTGCCAGGAATTTGGCCATACAAAAAAAACACTGTAGACTACCATCAGTCTGTGTCAAGTGTGGGGACATCCACAAAACTTCAGAATGTTCAAATTCCAAAAACGATCCCACCCTCAAAAGATGTGGCAACTGTGGGGGAAACCATACCGCCAACTACAGAGGTTGTCCAGTTTTCATCCAACTCAAGAAAACGTACTCCAATAAACCAGATTATCGTCAATTCAGATCTAATGACTTCCCACAACTCAAAAACGCGCACATTCCTACTCAAAATGACCCTTATGCACAGAACACTAATAATAACAATGGTCCAGGAGTTATGTCTTCTAATCTACAAAGCATTTACAAGTTCCCCTCATCCGTTCAATCTGAAACACTTCGTAACGATAGTAGAACTGTAAAACCTACACCTATAACATACGCTCAAGCAACAAGGGAATCCCAATATTCCGAAAACCCTTCACAATCTTCTTACCGTCTAAATATTTTTAATCTCCCCTCAACAGCTCAATCTAAAACAACTCGTAATGACAGTAGAACAGTAAACCCCACACCAATATCGTACGTTCAAACATCAAGAGAATCCCAATTTTCCGAAACCCCTATACAAAAAAGTTCATTAGAAGCGTCCATTGAAGTTTTAATTCATACTATGAACAACTTTATGTCTAACATGCAAGTCATTATGCAAGAATTGCTCAGAAACCAGGGCATGCTAATTCAAGCATTCTCAAACAAACAATGAACCAGATAAAAATATGTTTTTGGAACGCCAATGGCCTCAGCCAACATAAACAAGAAGTAGAACACTTCTTGAGTTCCCAAGAAATTGACATACTGCTAATATCTGAGACACATTTTACTGTTAAAAACTGTTTTAGAATCAAAGGATACTCAATATACGATACTAAACACCCCAGTGGAAAAGCATGTGGTGGCTCCGCCATAATTATAAAAGAAAAACTGAGTCATTTTCCATTGAACGAATATAAAACAGAACACATCCAAGCAACTTCCATTACCCTTATGGCAGAAAATCTAACAATTTCTTCTGTTTATTGTCCTCCTAAACATAGCATATCGGAATCCCAATACACCCATTACTACAAAACCTTAGGTACCAAATTTATTGCAGCTGGGGATTACAACGCAAAGCACACGCACTGGGGTTCTCGACTCAATAACACTAAAGGGAGACAGCTTTTAAAATCGATAGTCTCATGCAAACTAGATGTTATCTCTGGGGGTCAGCCAACTCATTGGCCATCAGACCCAAACAAGATTCCAGATATTCTCGACTTTGCGGTATTAAAGAACATTAAACGTGAACACATTTCTATAGTCACATCTCTAGATTTCTCGTCCGACCATTCGCCTTCAATATTGACGGTCTTTCAGGAACATCCGATCCCCAAGCACCGGTATTTCCCAAACAGAATGACTAATTGGCTTAAATATAAAAAGTATATAAGCTCACACTTACCCTCTAATATATCATTGAAAAATGAAGAAGAAGTGCAAGAAGCAATAAGCATGTTTACAGATACAATTTATATCGCAGCAAATGTTTCTACACCGACTATAAATCAGACTACGAAAAAAGCACAATGCCCACAAAATGTTCAAACTCTGATCAGAGAAAAAAGAAACCTTAGAAGATTATGGCAGCAACATAGATCTCCAGCTTTAAAACTCCAACTTAACCAATGTCAAAGAGCACTCCGCAAAGTTCTCCAGGAAAACAAAGTATCGTCCCTCCAAATATATCTACAAAATCTTGATCCAACAGAAAGAACTAACTACAGCCTATGGAAAGCCACTAAAAACCTAAACTGTCCTATAAGTTACGAGTCTCCAGTTCGCCTTATTGACGGCAGTTGGGCCAGAAGTCCAAATGACAAATCTAAAGCCTTTGCGGACCACCTAGAACAAGTGTTCAAACCGAACAACACCAACTCCGACATAATTGTCCCACAGATAAATGAGAAAGTAGTTTCCCCCATGAAACTTCGATTTACTAACATAATAACAGCTGTTCGAAATCTAAACACAAAGAAATCTCCTGGTCAAGACAAAATTACAGCAAAAATGTTATATGAACTACCTAGCAATGCCCTAAGACTTATGCTTTATATATTTAACGCAATCCTGCGTACAGGCTTTTACCCTTCTTCTTGGAAAATATCCGAGATTATAATGATTCCAAAGCCAGGAAAAGATCCCAGTCAAGTAAGCTCATACAGGCCAATAAGTCTTCTCTCTATTTTATCAAAGCTTTTTGAAAAATTATTTCTAAATGCACTAACTCCATTCCTTAACGATCACCAAATCATCCCCGCTCACCAATTTGGGTTCCGAAAGGACCACAGTACGGTAGAACAAATTCATCGAATAGTGACTCTTATCAGAAGAACATTTGAGGAAAAGCTATATTGCACTTCATTATTTATTGATATTTCTCAAGCCTTTGACAAAGTCTGGCACAAAGGGTTAATATATAAAATAGTTTCGCTGTTACCCCCAAAATACACACAAACTTCTAAAAAGTTACTTAACCGACAGAACATTCGTGGTCAAGGTCAAAGACATAATCTCAAGCCCCAGACAAATTTCGGCTGGTGTTCCCCAAGGCAGTATTCTTGGTCCCCTTATGTACATTCTATACACTGCAGATATGCCCACAAGTGCCCTTAGACATACTGCAACCTTCGCAGACGACACCGCATTCCTTTGCATAGATAAAAATCCTAATATTGCTTCTCACAACTTGCAAACTCACATTTATGAAGTTGAAAAATTTCTTACTAAATGGAAAATAATGGTAAATCCTTCGAAATGTGCCCAGGTTACATTTACCTTAAGAAGGGAAAACTGCCCTAATATAACAATAAACAATATCAATGTCCCTGAGAAGTCGCATATAAAATATCTTGGAATTCACCTCGACCGACGTCTCACTCGGTCTCAACATATTGACTCAAAATGTACACAACTAAAACTTAAAACTTCTCAGTTGCTCTGGCTCCTAAACTCTCACTCCACCCTCAATCTTGAATTAAGGTCTTATTATACAAAGCCATCCTCAAGCCAATCTGGACTTATGGAATACAACTATGGGGAACTGCATCAGTATCCAATGTTGAAAAATTGCAAAGAAGGCAATCCAAAATACTACGCCTTATAACTGGCAGCCCATGGTTTATCCGCAACGAAAACATACACAAAGATCTTAGCATACCATACATCCGTGAAGAAATACAGAAATATTGTTCCAAATACGTGCGTAAATTGTCAACACACCCAAATCCCTTAGCACATACCCTACTCCTATTTAGAGGACATAGTCGCCTAAATAGAGTAGATACATTGGCTATACGAAGGCTACGAAATAAATCAATTCATAACATATTCAATAGGAACAAAATCTCGCAACCACTTTTTAGGGTTGAAATCGCTTTTGACCCCAAAAAACTTAAAAAAAATGAGCCCCACCCCATTTATAACTTGCGGTATCTCCTTAACCGTAGAATTTCAGTGGAGGAACCTAGAAAACGCAAAGATCCACCCCAATGTTTAAATTGCCAGGAATTTGGCCATACAAAAAAACACTGTAGACTACCATCAGTCTGTGTCAAGTGTGGGGACATCCACAAAACTTCAGAATGTTCAAATTCCAAAAAACGATCCCACCCTCAAAAGATGTGGCAACTGTGGGGGAAACCATACCGCCAACTACAGAGGTTGTCCAGTTTTCATCCAACTCAAGAAAACGTACTCCAATAAACCAGATTATCGTCAATTCAGATCTAATGACTTCCCACAACTCAAAAACGCGCACATTCCTACTCAAAATGACCCTTATGCACAGAACACTAATAATAACAATGGTCCAGGAGTTATGTCTTCTAATCTACAAAGCATTTACAAGTTCCCCTCATCCGTTCAATCTGAAACACTTCGTAACGATAGTAGAACTGTAAAACCTACACCTATAACATACGCTCAAGCAACAAGGGAATCCCAATATTCCGAAAACCCTTCACAATCTTCTTACCGTCTAAATATTTTTAATCTCCCCTCAACAGCTCAATCTAAAACAACTCGTAATGACAGTAGAACAGTAAACCCCACACCAATATCGTACGTTCAAACATCAAGAGAATCCCAATTTTCCGAAACCCCTATACAAAAAAGTTCATTAGAAGCGTCCATTGAAGTTTTAATTCATACTATGAACAACTTTATGTCTAACATGCAAGTCATTATGCAAGAATTGCTCAGAAACCAGGGCATGCTAATTCAAGCATTCTCAAACAAACAATGAACCAGATAAAAATATGTTTTTGGAACGCCAATGGCCTCAGCCAACATAAACAAGAAGTAGAACACTTCTTGAGTTCCCAAGAAATTGACATACTGCTAATATCTGAGACACATTTTACTGTTAAAAACTGTTTTAGAATCAAAGGATACTCAATATACGATACTAAACACCCCAGTGGAAAAGCATGTGGTGGCTCCGCCATAATTATAAAAGAAAAACTGAGTCATTTTCCATTGAACGAATATAAAACAGAACACATCCAAGCAACTTCCATTACCCTTATGGCAGAAAATCTAACAATTTCTTCTGTTTATTGTCCTCCTAAACATAGCATATCGGAATCCCAATACACCCATTACTACAAAACCTTAGGTACCAATTTATTGCAGCTGGGGATTACAACGCAAAGCACACGCACTGGGGTTCTCGACTCAATAACACTAAAGGGAGACAGCTTTTAAAATCGATAGTCTCATGCAAACTAGATGTTATCTCTGGGGGTCAGCCAACTCATTGGCCATCAGACCCAAACAAGATTCCAGATATTCTCGACTTTGCGGTATTAAAGAACATTAAACGTGAACACATTTCTATAGTCACATCTCTAGATTTCTCGTCCGACCATTCGCCTTCAATATTGACGGTCTTTCAGGAACATCCGATCCCCAAGCACCGGTATTTCCCAAACAGAATGACTAATTGGCTTAAATATAAAAAGTATATAAGCTCACACTTACCCTCTAATATATCATTGAAAAATGAAGAAGAAGTGCAAGAAGCAATAAGCATGTTTACAGATACAATTTATATCGCAGCAAATGTTTCTACACCGACTATAAATCAGACTACGAAAAAAGCACAATGCCCACAAAATGTTCAAACTCTGATCAGAGAAAAAAGAAACCTTAGAAGATTATGGCAGCAACATAGATCTCCAGCTTTAAAACTCCAACTTAACCAATGTCAAAGAGCACTCCGCAAAGTTCTCCAGGAAAACAAAGTATCGTCCCTCCAAATATATCTACAAAATCTTGATCCAACAGAAAGAACTAACTACAGCCTATGGAAAGCCACTAAAAACCTAAACTGTCCTATAAGTTACGAGTCTCCAGTTCGCCTTATTGACGGCAGTTGGGCCAGAAGTCCAAATGACAAATCTAAAGCCTTTGCGGACCACCTAGAACAAGTGTTCAAACCGAACAACACCAACTCCGACATAATTGTCCCACAGATAAATGAGAAAGTAGTTTCCCCCATGAAACTTCGATTTACTAACATAATAACAGCTGTTCGAAATCTAAACACAAAGAAATCTCCTGGTCAAGACAAAATTACAGCAAAAATGTTATATGAACTACCTAGCAATGCCCTAAGACTTATGCTTTATATATTTAACGCAATCCTGCGTACAGGCTTTTACCCTTCTTCTTGGAAAATATCCGAGATTATAATGATTCCAAAGCCAGGAAAAGATCCCAGTCAAGTAAGCTCATACAGGCCAATAAGTCTTCTCTCTATTTTATCAAAGCTTTTTGAAAAATTATTTCTAAATGCACTAACTCCATTCCTTAACGATCACCAAATCATCCCCGCTCACCAATTTGGGTTCCGAAAGGACCACAGTACGGTAGAACAAATTCATCGAATAGTGACTCTTATCAGAAGAACATTTGAGGAAAAGCTATATTGCACTTCATTATTTATTGATATTTCTCAAGCCTTTGACAAAGTCTGGCACAAAGGGTTAATATATAAAATAGTTTCGCTGTTACCCCAAAATACACACAAACTTCTAAAAAGTTACTTAACCGACAGAACATTCGTGGTCAAGGTCAAAGACATAATCTCAAGCCCCAGACAAATTTCGGCTGGTGTTCCCCAAGGCAGTATTCTTGGTCCCCTTATGTACATTCTATACACTGCAGATATGCCCACAAGTGCCCTTAGACATACTGCAACCTTCGCAGACGACACCGCATTCCTTTGCATAGATAAAATCCTAATATTGCTTCTCACAACTTGCAAACTCACATTTATGAAGTTGAAAAATTTCTTACTAAATGGAAAATAATGGTAAATCCTTCGAAATGTGCCCAGGTTACATTTACCTTAAGAAGGAAAACTGCCCTAATATAACAATAAACAATATCAATGTCCCTGAGAAGTCGCATATAAAATATCTTGGAATTCACCTCGACCGACGTCTCACTCGGTCTCAACATATTGACTCAAAATGTACACAACTAAAACTTAAAACTTCTCAGTTGCTCTGGCTCCTAAACTCTCACTCCACCCTCAATCTTGAATTTAAGGTCTTATTATACAAAGCCATCCTCAAGCCAATCTGGACTTATGGAATACAACTATGGGGAACTGCATCAGTATCCAATGTTGAAAAATTGCAAAGAAGGCAATCCAAAATACTACGCCTTATAACTGGCAGCCCATGGTTTATCCGCAACGAAAACATACACAAAGATCTTAGCATACCATACATCCGTGAAGAAATACAGAAATATTGTTCCAAATACGTGCGTAAATTGTCAACACACCCAAATCCCTTAGCACATACCCTACTCCTATTTAGAGGACATAGTCGCCTAAATAGAGTAGATACATTGGCTATAGCTCACCAGTAGCGAAACGCAAAACCTGTTAACACTCATTGGTCACTTATGCGCTGGCATCAGGGCCACAATATACGTTTAGTTTAAGATTTTAATAATTATTGTTATTTATCTCAAAGAAAAGATCCAATAAACCAAATAAAAAAGCCTAAAAAAAAAAAAAAAAAAAATATTCTTTGTAAAAATAACAAAAATAATGTTGTTTTTATAAGTAAAACAAAATATGACTGATTGATTAATGTATTTGGGATGTTTCAAAAGAAAAAAATGTTTAATTAAAGTTTACTAAAATGAATCTGAAATTGTGCATGCTTATAACAGTGGGTCTTCAAAGGTGAAATGGTTTTTCTGATTACCTAAAGAAGAACGTGTCGTGAAAAATATATATATATTTAAAGTTCATTATGATGTTAAAAAAACTGTTGTAAAACTCGCCTGTTGTTTTGTATATAAAAATCGTCTCTTTGCATATATAATAATGAAAGAAATAAGGATTATTAAAATATATTTTTGGATCGTTACAAGAGATGCAATGAATACAAACGCATAAAACAAGTTTCGTATAATCAGAATTTTAGATAAATTTAAGTGAATGAAATTACGCTTGCGGAGACATACATAATGAAATAATTATTAAATACACGTTTACATTACAACACATGTGTTTATACTATACATCACATAAGTAAAACGGAAAGTGTGATGAAACGAAGTTTGTCCAAAATTATAAAAGAAAATCTTTCGAGTGTTTAGGGGTGTTTTGGAGACACAAAAAATTAAATTAACTGGTATTTCAAATTATGGTTTTCAGCTTAGTTGCTTGTGCAATTCTCGTTTACGACTCCTATTGACTGGTTTTTTACACATCAATACTTTAATTTAGATTATTTTTGTATGTATCAATTAAAAATTAGGGTTTTTAAGGGGAAAAAAATGCATATAATCAAAAGATTTTAAGATGAAGTATGCACCTTATATGTTTTAAATAAAAAAGTTCTGAAAGTAAATGTCCTTTAACTTTAATGTAATGTAATAAATGTAATTAGAGTCTAAGAGTTTCCTTGCAAATTTATTAAAGGTTGAGAATGAGAATAAGTAAAATTGTGTACGAAAAAAGTTGGGAATTTACATTGTTGAATTCGGGGATTTTGTTCCTGGATATTTTTTTGATCTGATAACGATTAATGTGTGTGGCAACTCCGGTTAATGCAGTCAAATAAATAAAGAATTTTAACTCAACTATTTTGTTCAACCTTTTTTCTAATTGGTGATTTTTTGATTTGTTGGGGTTAACAAAAAAAGGTATATGGCAAGCCTGGTATCTGGAAAACAAAATAATACTTTATAAATTAGCTTAACCATTTTTCGAGGGCTTGGTTGGTTGGTTTAAGTGGCAGCTCACGCTACTCGTGAGCATCAAGTAGAGTCAAAAAGCGACTCCGTTTTGAAGAGACCACACTACCCGTAAGGAACTAATATCCGGAGTACTAGACCCACCCCGTTTGGTTAATATAACGTATGAGATCACCGAATCCCACACGTGATATTACCGAGAGGTCGTCCAGTATATGGTCACCCAAGATCCGGAGTCGAATATTCTGCAGCGCCGGACAATCGCAGAGAAGATGCTCCACAGTCTCCTCCTCACCCGGTATGCCGCAGCTGCGACAATGCGAACCGCGTACAATCCCAAGTCTAATGCCATGCCTACCAATCAGCCAATGACCGGTCAGGACAGCCGTCAGCCTCGAGACATCCTCCTACTCCTGCTCAGGAGAGAGTTTGTACGCCCTAGGTCGTAGTTGGGCCACGTAAGTCTCGCGGTCCTACAGGTATCCAAATTATGCCACCTGTCCCCCGCCCTGCGAAAATAGTGCCGGAAAATTTCCCCCTTAACAGTCCCCAGCGGTGCATCGACTGACACCGATGTGGAGACGTTTAAGGCAGATCCTGCCCTTGCCAATTCGTCTGCCCTTTCATTACCGTAGAGGTCTCTGTGGCCGGGGACCCAAACTAGAGTAACTTGGGATAGACAGCTTAGCCTGGACAGTTCCTCCCTGCACTGACCAACGAGAGCAGAGGATGTGACGTACGAGCTCAGGGACATTAAAGCCGCTTGGCTATCGGCGAAGATGCCCACTGTCCCTCGAGCCCCCCTTTCAGACAGGAGTCTGCAGGCTTCCCTGATAGTCAGAATTTCCGCCTGGAAAACAGTAGCATGCTCAGGTAGCCTGAAAGAACACCACAAGTTACACTCACCCGAGAAGACCCCGGAGCCTACACCACAACTCATCTTTGAGCCGTCGGTGTATACCCTGATATCAAAACCACATGTTGGATCCCCCATAACCCACTCCCGCCTGGAGGGAAAGCTAACCCGAAAAGGTCGGCAGAAATCCAATCTAGGAGTAACATAGTCGGACTCAAATCCCATACGTGGGTGAAGTCCATCAAGAAGCCTAGCATGTCCATAGGTCCTGGACTTCCAGGAACCTGTTGCAGCAAGCCGCGCTGCGCTGCTAGAAGAAACCGCCATTATATACAAATCAACAGGAATAATGTGAAGCATTGCATTGAGAGCCTCCGAGGGACAAGTTCTTATCGCGCCCGTGATCCCAATGCAAGCAGAGCGCTGCACCCTATACAGACGATCCGTAACCACCCTCTTAGCGGTCGCAGTCCACCACACTATAGAGCCATATGTAAGTATTGGACGCACAATAGCCATGTACATCCACAGCACCATTTTCGGACTCAAACCCCACCTTGAACCAAAAATCCTCCTACAGGAGTAGAAAGCTACCGTTGCCTTCCTGACCCTATGCTCGGTGTTAAGTCGCCATGATAGTTTAGAGTCCAAGATGATACCCAGATATTTCGCATGATCAGAGAGGGTGAGCTCACAGCCTTGCAGCCGCGGAGGTCTGAAGCCCGAATTGGACCGAGTGGTGAAAAGTACCAGTTCTGTTTTACTCGGATTCACAACCTTAACACCCTTATTATCCAGCTTGACGAGAACTGAGTTAATAACAAGGAGCCATAACAGGGGCGAGATCACACCACCCTGAGGTGTACCTCTCCTGACCTGCTTTGACAACTCGCTATTTCCCAGTCTAGCACTGACAACACGGGAGTCCAACATGTTCACTATCCAGTCGCTGATGAAAGTCTCAGCGCCCAGATCCACGAGGGCTCCCTGTATTGCATCGGTCGTGACATTGTTGAAAGCCCCCTCTATATCCAGAAAGGCGGCCAGTGTATATTGTCCAAATTCCAAGGATCTATCCACCACTCTCACAACCTCATGGAGTGCAGTTTCCGTTGAGCGTGTTGACTACCCGACAGTTGAGGTGATCCCTCGAGTTTCAGCCTTATATGTACGTCAATGAGTCTTTCCAACGTCTTCAGTAGAAAAGATGAGAGACTGATTGGCCTAAAGTCCTTTGCAGTCTCGTGACCACATTTGCCAATTTTAGGAATAAAAACTACTTTAACCTTTCTCCAGCTTACGGGC
The DNA here is from genome assembly GCA_021234595.1 of Delia radicum. Lineage (NCBI taxonomy): Eukaryota > Metazoa > Arthropoda > Insecta > Diptera > Anthomyiidae > Delia > Delia radicum. Next base: position 56,989,750 of record CM037852.1, read on the forward strand.
ACGTAGTTAAGAGAGAGGCAAAGTCTGTATATCACAAGCAGCCAGTGAGTAATCAAATCTTGACCCCTCTGTATGGGGAGAAACTGCCAATTGCCCAGGCTTTCCTATCAAGTGTAATTATCTCGTTTTCCATCCCATTAGAAGCGCCACTAGAGCGGCTGCGTTGGTCATTTTCCAAGGTATCTGCATCCAAGCAGCCAGGAAAATGAGTATTCAGAAGGATCTCCAACGACTCAGCCGATGACTCTGACCAGGATCCATCACCCCTCTTAACATAAGTAGGGTTAAAGTGACCCTTTGCCAGCACCTTGCTAAGTCTAGCAGTGTCCCTAGTGTTGTCTATGGATTCGCAGAACTCCCTCCATGAGTTCCGCTTTGCAAACGCCAATGCTTTCTTGTACACCTTCAGCTTGTCGCGGTATGGCTTCCACTGTCTGCTGGAATAGCTAGTGTTGAAAGCTCTTCTTGTCTCCCTCCGAAGCTCTGACAGTTCAGAATTCCACCAGGGAGGAAAACTCTTCCTTGCCCTAGTCTGAGGGCAGGAAGCTTTGAACGCCACATCAATGGCCTTTTCCAGGACCCCTACAGAGTCCTCGAGACTTTCGATTGTCCCTTCGACCCTTGGCCCCATACACATCTTCGTCCTAAGAATACTATTGAACTTAGGCCAAACAGTTCTCCTAGGATTCCTGAAGCAAACGCTCTCCCTAACGTTCGTGTTGATATCGAAAAGTATCCAATTATGATCCGAAAATGACTTCTTATCGGATACCCTCCACTTTTCAACACGTACCTGAGAATTACCTGAGATAGCTGTGATATCTAGAACTTCTTCCCAACCCCTATAATTATCGGAGCTCGGAAACATAAAAGTTGGGTTAGTACCAGAATTACATATATTGAGATTGTTATCGTTAATAAAATCAAGAAAAGACTCACCTCTCTCGTTGATTTCAGTGCTACCCCAGATTGTGTGCCTGGCATTGGCATCACAGCCCAGGATCAAAGTATCATCTGCAGCAATGGAGGACAACAGGAACCTCACTTCTTCTGGCGGGGCGTCTCGATTGTGAGCCATATAGCAGGAGGCAATAGTGATGTTGCGGCCACCTGTCAATTCAACCTTCCCAACAGTAAGGTCAGCTGAGCTAAATTGAGAGCATAGAAAAATCTTTATGTTCTTTTTAGCTATTATACAGGATCTTGGCTTACCCTTATGATTGATGTATAGTATTGAGTACGGGGCACCCTGAAACCCTTTAACCTGTGAGTCATTGACCCAGGGCTCCTGGATGATGCCTATGTCAAGGTCCTCCTCGGCTAGAAGAACCCGCAGGTTGTCTGTAGCAATCCGGGAATGCTGCAGATTAATCTGCACGACCTTTAGCTTCCCCATCTTTGTTAGCTATATTGGGGGGTTCTTCGAGCTGCATCTTATCGAGCAGCTGGTTGGCGTCATCGATTTCATCTTTCCCGTCGACACCACCCGACCCAGATGGACGGAAAACCTTTACCTTGGCCTCCCTTATACCAAAGAAGAGCTTGTTGCCCACCTTCTCGAGTGCGGACACACCCTGTTCGGAGATGACAAGCACGTAGCTCATGCTGTTGTTCTGAGGCTCCTCTGCCCGGATGACAGACCACTCATTCATCGGAATCTCAGGATTTTGAGCCTTGAGGCACTCTAGCAGCCTGTGATTGTCCATTGCCATTTTTGGTAACCAAATTCTGGCACGAGGTCTAGCTGGAATTTCTGCAGCGGGGATTAGCTTTAAAATAAGGCCATCCCATGCATCGCTTATCGTAGTGACGCATTTGCTGAGGAATTCCAAGGAGAAGAAGTCCATACATTTGATTATCCTGTATCCCCTGTGAATTTCACTGGAGTCAAAACGAGGTACCGGACTACCCATGTTGGAGATCACGTGAGCCATCACGAGTTCTGACAACTTGGATTCGATAGCACTCCATTCTGTTACTACAGGCGAAGGCAACCCACATTTGCTAGAGCCACAAGCAAATGATCCCTTACAACTTCATTAAAGGGTCTACGAGAGGTAGAAATAGGCTGCGCAACGGTTCTCTGCTCGTGGACCTTTTTCCGCTTCGGCGATTTGTCACCCTCAATCTGTGAGCGATTTCGCTTTGCCCCTTCTACCTTTCTTGTCATGTTTGATGTGCTGGGTGCGGCCTCCTTTCGCTTAAGGTACTCATCCACCACAGCTTGGTATTTTACGCGGTCCTCTTCATCGCGCTCATGAACGGTCCCATTCAACGCGTTCTTGGCAATTTTGTCTAGAATAAACTTCGCTCTTGAATATCTAGACTTCCATACGTCGCCTGAGGATTTTTTCTTCCGCTTACGCTTGGGCAAGTCACCTGCCGAGGTGACCTGTCCAGGCTGGGCTATTGCCTGAGATGTTGTCTGGTGAGACGCTGGAGTACTATGGAGTGTACCCTCAGTGCCTGGGAAGTTGACCACCGTCTCCTGACTGGAAGCCAGTAGGTCATCTTCGGACGAGTTGCAAGGCAACCCGCTAATCGTCTTGTTGTTGTTTTTGTTGTTGCTGTTAATTTTAAAATTCATTTTTGGTCCCACGAGTAGGCACGTAAGGGGCTACTCACATTTGCACTCATAACCAGTGTTGCCAGGTTTGCAGAGCATAAAAATGTCAAATTTTCTAGAAAAAATCGTCGAAATCGCCATCATATTTTGAAAAATCGTCAAAATAAAATATATTTGTTAGAAGAGGGATAAAGTTTTAATAAAAAATAAAATACAATAATGTTATTCACATTTCAAATGTTAACGTGTTATTGTTGTAATATAACACGATTTTTGACACTTCTCTTTGGTTTAAACTTCGAAAATCATTATATTTTACAACGATATTCATTCTATAAAATGTTGAAACTGTGTGCCCCAGTAGGCTAGTTGGTAGCGTGCTGGCTTTCAGTAGCACAACTTTTTAAATCTTAAATTCTTTTACAAAATTTGGAAATTCTTTAACAATAAGTCTGTTCGATTACTTTTCCTATAAAGTTCAGTAAAAACTACTCAGTAACAAAATTACAAATAGTAAGACAAATTTACAAAAAAGTAAACGAACAGAAAATTTGTAGGAATTATTAAATTAGATAAAACAGCTTGTTTTAAATATTAAAAAAAAATCAACTGGTCATTATGGAAAAGAAAAAAGTTAATTGAAATTATCGACCAGAAATAATTTAAATGTTTTTTAACTTCTTCCATAGTTAATTATTTAATATTTTTCACTTTAAATCCATAAACAATTAAAATTTAATTTAATTTTTGTTTACTAAAAATACAAGCATATTTTTTTAGTCATATATTTTTTTCATCTTACAAATTCTTACTGGCAAAAATGTATCCAGTAAAAACTTGTAAGTTCTTTGGCATCAAACTGTCACTTTACTATCCCTTTTTACCAGTTTTTACTGAGTATTTGTCTAAAGGAAAACCTTCCAGTAAACACTTGTACAAATTTTTGTGTTATAGAACAAACTTAATGTTCTATTTTTTATTTATTAAATTTTGGCACTTTATTTATATTATTAGGCCTATTTTTTAAGCACCGGATTTATTTTTGGATTTATTTTGTTTCATTCTATGTTGTATATATATCATCTTTCAACATGAAATATATTCGGGCTAGAGATCTGTTTGTTTCGCAAAAAAGTCCATGCCTTGTTTTTTAACATAAATTTTTTTTTATTTAAATCTAACACCAATTAAATTTTATAAAAATTTAAAAAAATGTTCTAAACATATAAACACAGAAACTAAATTAAGCTAAACCCGTAATGAATTTATAAAAAAAATAAATGCGGTTTGGATTATTGGGGATTTTTGAATTTTATTCATCGTCTTCTTAGACAGTGTGCAATTAATACTATAATTAATATGCACATATTTTCAATTGTTTGAGATAGGCGTGGTAGAGAAGATTAAGCATACTTTTCTAAAAATCATAACTACATTGTACATTTTTAATTGAATTAGACTGCGCAGTTTCTGGTAACACAACCTTCATCAGTAATCCTTTTGACAATACTGTAATTATTTGTTATGGTTTTTATTGTTTGATTGCATCTATATGAAATGTTTATTTATTAAATGCAATCCTGACAGTGGCTTGAACCGGCTTTGATTAAGTTTTATTCAATTCTAGGATTTGCATTTTTGCAAAATTGTATTTCACATCATTATTTGCTAATAAAGGATAGATTTCAATAAAAAAACAATGTTTTTTTTTTAATTTTTAACGAAATAATATAAATTTAATAAAAGATTCGGCGATTTTATGAGAATGATAAATAAGTAGATCTTGCTGACATATTAAATTATTGTCAAAAAATCGTCATTTTGGAAGCAAAAGTCGTCAAATAGTCATTTAGTTATTTTGGGTATTAAATATCATCAAAATGACGACAAATCGTCAAACCTGGCAACACTGCATGCGATTGCTACTAAACATACATACATACATACTGTATTACAAAACAAAACAAAAAAACAACAACAATATTTTGTGGGTTTTTTTTTGTTTTTAAGTGTTGATCATGACCATGGATGGTAACCGATTCTATGTGGTTATTGGCAACGTTAACGCTGTCTTCTTTTATTTCGGTAACGGTATTTTAGGGGTAACGATACTTCAGTTATTTCGGTAACGGGATTTTAGCGTTAACGGTATTTTATTTATTTCGCTAACGGTATTTTAGCGGTAACGTTATTTTAGATATTTCGGTAACTTTATTTTAGGGAAAAAGATTTTTCAATTATTTTGGTAACGGCATTTTAAGGGTAACGTTATTTTAGTTATTCAGGTAATGTTAATGCACACCACAATTTGTAACCCCATTATGCCCTAGTTTAAATGACTGGCTAGTTTATGATCATACTTTGGGAATATATATCTATTTACAGAAGTTTTTTTATTCAGATCTTGTTAGATTATTTCGTTAACGGTATTTTAAGGTATTGATATTTTAATTGTATCGGTAACGGTATTTTACGTATAACGGTATTTCAATTATATCGGTAACGGTATTTTAGGGATAACGATAGTCAGTTGAAAGGTGTTAGAATCGGTAACGGTATTTTAGCGATATTTACAGCCATCCCTGATTGCGTATATTTTTGTGTATAAGCATTGAATGTACGTATGTATGTATGTATGATGAAATTTAAAATTTGCATCAAAATTTTTAGAGGTCTTCCCACATTTTCACTCATAACTTTTGAACGCGTTAACCGATTTTGATCATTTTCACTAGAAAACTGCTCATGATATCAACAAACAATTTGACTGAAAATTAGCAACACCTCTTCTGTATTGGCGGAGTATTTTGTATTTCCACAGACAGACGGACGGACAGACGGACAGACGGACATGGCTATATCGACTTCTCTATTCACGCTGATCAAGAATATATATAGTTTATGGGGTCCCAGAATTTTTTTAAAAGAATTACAAACATTTGACAAAGTGAATATACCCTCCGCACTATGGGATGGAGGGTGTAAAAAATCGACAAAATAAAATTTATAAATATCATATTTTCTTCAACTTTAGACAATTTAAGAATTTGCGTTGTTGGCAAGATTCAGTTGAAACAACAAAAAAAAATATATAGAACAGGAAAAATATGTAAATTTCTATTATTGAGGAGAAAATACAAATATACAAAAAAAAACCTTAAAATGCGAAAAAGTTTATAAAATGAAAATAATAATTCAAAAAAACCAACGAAAAGAATAGAAATACAAAAAACCAGAAAATATTTTTTCTATTTCAGAAAGTATTATTTTAAAAAAAAAAGATTAGTTGTAAAACCCACACAACATGTTTACCAAATAAATGTATCACTGTGACACGTGTGCATGTCGTAAAGTTATCTCTCTGAGTTTTTTAAGCAAACTTCTTAAGAAATGTAAGTATCACTGTCACCCAATTTCATGGTTTAATCCTGTTTGTGTGCCGTTTTTGCAACCCCTTAAAAAAATTAACTATTCACTGTGATGCAATAACGTCATATTGCTTGTGTGGGTTTTTTAAGAACAATGCAGGTATCACTGTGACACAGTTACATGTTGTGAAGTTACCTAAGTGCGTTGATTCTGTAAAACCCACACAACATTTTTATCACTGTGACACAGGTACATGTCCTAAACTTACTTGTGGTGGCGTTTTTGCCTGTCTTACACTTTTTTCTGTGGGTTTTTGCAACCCTTTTAAAACAATTAGGTATCACTGCGATGCATTAAAGGACTATGTTTAATTTTATGTATCGCCGATTTCCTATGAAAATAATAATTAAAAACTTTTACCAGTAAATCGATGAAAGAATAAAAAATTTATTTTTTGTTCATATTTTAGTCATTTTTATTCAAAATTATCTATATACATATATTGTGGTGTATTTTACACATCTCTAAATAAACTCACATCTCTAATCAGCTGTATAACTTATATTTTAATCAGCTGTGTTTCTTTTTTAAAACAGCTGTGTTATTTATTAAAAATAGTAAATAAACATTAAGTTATGTATGTATGTGTAAGCATATTATTTACATGTATGATGTTAGAATTAGGATTAGATTTAAGTACCGTTATTTTAGTTTATAAGCAGACAAATCTTGTAATAAAGGATAAGTTTAAAATAGCATCTCAGCCGAGCAATTGGCTTGCTTCAATTTATTTACTTTTAAAACCAACAGCGCTTAAAAAGTGCTTTGCCTTGGCGCTCAATAGTGCCGGCAATAATAAAACATTTATTGCCAGTGGCGTTTAAAACGCCGGCAAAAGAAAACCCTTAGCTAGGGAACTGTTTAGTGTCCACCAACCATTACAATATAATTTTAAGAAATTATTAAATTTTATAAAATTCAATAATAAATAAAATAAAAATTTAATTTCTCTAAAAACAATTTTATATTTCAAAAAATAAAATAAAAAATATAAATAATATAAAAATACAAGGTATTTTTTTTTTAACCACACTTTTAATTGTTCATCTTCTTAAACTTTTTAGCGACTCTCACATCGTGTACCCTTTCAGAAGCCTTTATCTTTCCCGCAGCAGCACGTTGAGCTTGGGCTTTATCGTTAACATTTTTACAATTTTTATATAATAGAACGCTTTGTGTTTCGTAAATGTGGATGCTGATGGTGCATTTGATGGTGCTGTTGCCATTTTAAGGCATCTTTCACATTTCAATTTCAATAATAATAATAATAAAATTTCACATTTCAATAATGATGACTTGTAGTGGGGATTTTCTTTTACTCTTCTAAGCTCCCGGGAGTATGATGCACGCAGAGAATTTAATTTCTTTTTAACTGTAGCTTTTGTGGCTTGTGAATCGATTTCCCTCATCTTTTCCACCAATACCTTGTACCCCTATTCTGTGTCAGTGCTTTTGCGGTATTCAGTACCCCACATATTTTCATTTGCCTTGTACAGATCGATGAACTCCATAGTCCACTTTTTAGTCTCAAATTTGGCAGCAGTCATCGTTGCGTAGTAATTGTGTTGTGTAGTTGTGTTGTGTATTATTGCAGATTAATGATTTAATTTTTTCATTTTTATTTGCAGTAGCCGATACATAAAATTAAACATAGTCCTTTAATGCATCGCTGTGATACCTAATTGTTTTAAAAGGGTTGCAAAAAACCCACAGAAAAAAGTGTAAGACAGGCAAAAACGCCACCACAAGTAAGTTTAGGACATGTACCTGTGTCACAGTGATAAAAATGTTGTGTGGGTTTTACAGAATCAACGCACTTAGGTAACTTTACAACATGTAACTGTGTCACAGTGCTACCTGAATTGTTTTTAAAAAACCCACACAAGCAATATGACGTTATTGCATCACAGTGATTAGTTAATTTTTTAAGGGGTTGCAAAAACGGCACACAAACAGGATTAAAACATGAAATTGGGTGACGTGATATTTACATTTCTTAAGAAGTTTGCTTAAAAAACTCAGAGAGATAACTTTACGACATGCACCTGTGTCACAGTGATACATTTATTTGGTAAAAATGTTGTGTGGGTTTTACAACTAATCTTTTTTTTTTTAAATAATACTTTCTGAAATAGAAAAAATATTTTCTGGTTTTTTTGTATTGCTATTCTTTTCGTTGGTTTTTTTAAATTATTATTTTCATTTTATAAACTTTTTCGCATTTTAAGGTTTTTTTTTGTATTTTTGTATTTTTTCCTCAATAATAGAAATTTACATATTTTTCCTGTTCTATATATTTTTTTGTTGTTTCAACTGATTTAACATTTCACAAATTTGATAGACTGAATTGAAAAATTCTAAGTTTTATTTGATTTTTAGTGTATTCTACATGTTTTAAATATTGAATTCAAAATTTTCAAATTTTGTGTTATTTTAATACTTTATGTTCCCAACAATGTGCAAAACCCTTTTTAAATAAAAATTTTAATAAAACATGTTTGAAAATGTCCAGCTTTTTTTTTGCAAACTCCAGCTTTTTGTGAATCTCTATCTGGCAACCCTACATATAATCCTTAAATCTTATTCCATATGCATTCAAATATTAATCGAATTTGTTGTCATACATGTAAGGATACCTTCCTTGTTAATATTCTTTATTTTACTGTTATTTCTCTCCTGCTTTTGTTGTTGTTATTTTCTTTCTCTGGATTTGTTTGTTTGTTTTGTTTCTTGCATGTGACTCAAACAAAAATCTAATGAAAACAATAGATTTATGATGCCATTAATTTTAATTTTAATTTCATTGTTTCTATGTGTGTGAAATGTGATATGTATGGGCCCCACCAAATTGTTGTTTTGTGATTTTTAATGAAAAACAAAAAAAAAAACTTATTTAATCAGAAAAGAGAATGAAAAGTTAACAGAAAATCTTAATAGCACTGCTGCCACCCCAATTTGTTCAAAAATCGTCAAGTTTTGTTGAAAAAATCTTTAAAATCGTCATTTTGAGAATAAGAAATCGTCAAAAAATCTTCATTCCGAAAACTATTTATGATTCAATAAAAAAAAATTAAATTTTACGCTTTAATCACTTAAATTGTAATTATTTCACAATTGAAATGTTCTTTTTTATTAGTTCCTTTACAAACGGCGCTGGGTATTAAAAACACAACTCCCAATACTCATTTCGGGAAATAGAATTTTAAAATCACTGACCTATTTTAAAATCTGCAAAATTCCTTTAATTTTAAAATTGTTTTCCGATATTTGGTTTCACAAAATTTGGGCATACATACAATAAAAAGGGAATTAAAGAAAAATATTGTTTTACCAAAAATCAAAAATGTAGAAAATCACTCTCTTATCAGTGATTTTGAAGCTAAATGATTTTAATTATTAAAAAATAAAGATTTTGGATTTGCCTTTGTAAAATATATAAAAAAAATCCATTCGAATTTCATTATTTTTTAATAAAAATTAAAATAAATCTTTAAAAATGATGGGAGTTTATATTTAGTTGATCTTTAAATGGGTAAATGAAGAATTTTTATTCGATTTGAGATCATTTTATCACATTTTCCTTGATGTTTTAAACAAAAAGAAACTTGATCAAATTTTGTCAGTAAATTTTAGAGAAATAAATTAAAAAATTTAAAAACTATAAAAATTGCAAATTTTTATAAATCGTCATTTTCCATACAATAAATTTTGTGAAATCGTCATTTTATCATATTTCACTTAAAAAATCGTCAAAATAGAGACAAATCGTCAAAGTTGACAGCGCTGCTAAATGGTAATATGAAATATGGTTAAAAACCAAAAATCTTTGCATAATTTTTTGTAAGTACGAATAAAATCGCTACACAATTACCAGAAAAGAGTTTCAAAAACTAATTAAAGTAAAATCAAGTTTTTTGCCCTCTATCTTTTGTGCACATAAATTATTTTATTGGCAACGAGAATATTCACTTAACAGATTAATATTATATAATCTCGTATAATGTGACCAAATGTTGTACAATTTAATATACATAGTTAAGTATGATACCATATAAAGTAAGATACAATTTTACTTGCCACATATATATATACCATACTTACAATATATTATACCATACGTTATTCGTAGTGTTGTCAATCATTCGGGGTTTTATTTTGTTCGAATAAACGATCAAAAAATTTTTGATCGAAGGATCACACGATAAATTTTTAAAAATTATTCGAACGATTAACGAATAAAAAATATTTTAAAAACACCGAAATATTTAAAGTATTTTACTCTATCATCTCAAAATTTTATGGATTTTATTATCAATTTTCAAATACAATCATTTTAGACTATAGTAGCGCCAAAATATTTCTGAATTATACTCCATTTGGCATTGTTATCTCGTGATGAAAAAATTACAATTGTTAAAATCGTTAAAAAGTAAAATATATGGGCTATTGTCAAAAATATTTAAAATGAGGGTCAACATTTTCATTTTATAAACTTTATTTCACATTAATAGGACTTTACTCCATAATAAACCACTATTTAGGGACTTCAAATCCGTTTGAGTGAATTACTTTAATTAATAAACATTAAATTTTCTGATTGAATTTATTTGTTTGGTGATGGCACTCTAATAAGGTACCTGTTGAATTTATCTCTCAAGTGTCGGGAGATTTTTGTTTTAACAAATGGAATCCAAAAGCTGAAAGCCCCGAAAAAAAAAATAAAATGAACAAAAAAAGTGAGCTTGTTGATTTAACAAAACAATGTATTGCCCCATGTAAAAAAAAAATTTTTAAGTTGTGAAAAAGTGAGGTTTTTGTATTGAAATCCATAACATCCTACTCAAAATTTTAATATCAACTAGAAAATTTTCATTGAAAACTTCTATTAAAATTATCTTAAATGAACATCACAATTAAAAATGTCAAACTCCAACAATTTTAGTTTGACATAAAAATGTTTGATTGTTAAGCATATAAAATTAAATTTAACTGTGCACTAAAAAACAGTCAGCTACATTTTTGCTGGGAGGATCCTTGCAGCAAAGTGTTTGCTAATTTTAGCAAACACTTTGCTAATATTAACATTTTTTTTGCTGATATTAGCAGATTTTTTTTTTTTGGGTGTACGTTAAATTCAATTTAACAAATTTATTTTCACTGGATTGAAGCGTATCAAATTATATCAAACTCAATGCAATATAATCCTATTATATACAATACCACCATTTTTCGGAACAAATTGTATTTCAATTAGATATAAGGCTATATCAAATTTGATGTATTTCTTTGTTGCATCATATTAATTTTTTTAAATTAGTTTAGAAATGGCACAAAGCAGGACATAGATGACAGATTTGTGCTAACAAATTAATTTGCGGTCTATCGAATGGTTCGCTGGTGGTTACAGAATTTTTATGTTGTGACAACAGAAAAATAATTAAGGCAAGAGTAATATGACTGTGGCAACAGAATTTCGGTCACCGCACATTTAAACAGATGACGTTGCAGATCCCACAGCCCCATGGGTCGACTTACAACGTTGTCGATATTCATGGGTAGCTTAAGGACTCCGTTAGGATGTGTAAAATTGTCTTTTTTGAACCAACATTTAGATTTGCTTAAAAACTGAGACACATTAATATTATTCCATACATATGACTAAATTAACTGTGCGTAGAGTTTGTTAAAAACCGAAAAATTTTAAAACCGCGGTTTCGGTTTTTGAAAATTAGAAAAAAACGGTTTCGGTTATATTTCGGATTTTTTGCAATATTACAAAAAAAAAAAAAATTAAATAAATTTAAATTTTAAATATGCATACAAATAACCTAATTTTTAGAAGATATTCTTTTTAAATTTAATTTATGGTATTAAATCCATTTTATAACCTAATTTAATAGTGCAGGTTGTGATCCTCAGCCACGACACAAAGTAAAAATATTTGCATATAGATCAGTTTAGCAGTTACGATAACACTAAATAAAATTATAATATAAATAAATATTATAATTTTATTTATTTTACTTTAATGTAAAATAAAATCGCAAGTGATTTTATTTTACACACTATTGATGTTTTGCATTGGAATTTCGAAATTATTAATTTTGTTTACACCCCTAAAATTCTTAGGAATCAACAAGTTTGTCGACCTATTAAAATAATGGTTCGTTACTCTTTGTAAAATTCCTAATAATTATTAAAAGCATTTTTTGTCAACCTATTTAAGTTTCCCGTTAAAATATCTTAATATGCAAAATATCAATACTTAGCAATTAAGCATATTTTTATTAAATTATAATTTATATATACGAAAAAATTGTAATATAGAGTTAGTTAAAAAACTATCATCAAATAAAGCAACAGCTAAAAAAAAATAAAAAAAATAAAAACCGAAACGCGTTTTCATTTTTTTTAGAAATGGTATTACTACCAAATTAAAACTTTTAGCAATATAAAACTTAACAATAATCGATTGACATATAAATAACCACAGATTAGTCCTTGGATCGAACGAAACCACTGCAGTCTTGTATATCTATTGTGTACGTTAAATATTAAAAAAAAATTGTTTTCTTTTTCTTCCTGTAAAATGAACTCTATAAAATAACTTTACACAGTGTTAAATTAAGCTTACTTTTAAATAATAATAAAAAATCACTGAGCGCCGGACGAAAAAACTTTCTCCTTAAATCTCAACGTATTTCAAATTAGGTTTTTTAAAATTCATTAATAGTAAGTACGGTTGTCACTCGAATAAAAATAATTCTATTAATCGAACAAACAAAACAAAATTCGAACTAGCTATTTAAAAAACATGATTTTCAAATAACAAAGAATTCGAATAAATTTTGATGATTAATCGAACAAAACGAATAATTTAAAAAAATACTTCTTTTAACCCATTCCTGCCTATTGGGTATTTAAATACCCAAAAAGGAGTCATCTTAAAAAAATTATAGCTAAAGCCAGGTAAGAGTTGCATCAAATTGATTTTTACAGGTAGGTAGAGAAAGGATTAAAATACTTTAGAAAATATTGGTGTAAAAATTGGGGGTTGGTAATTATCTGTTCAATTGACTGCAAATTTACATATTCTGAAAAATTGAAAAAAATAATTGAAATTGCCTCTGAAAAATTGGAGAAGCGACACATCGGAAAACTTTATTGTTGGCTAATAGTGTTAGGTATTCTTTAAAGTGCAAAAAATTTGTGGCTGAGTAGGACCACTCACTTGGGCTACAAGTATGATTTCATGACATGACCATTAAAATACGTATTTTACAGTTTTATGAAGTACCCTTGCTTGAAATATCGATTATTTTCAAGTAAAAATGAAGAGTTTTACATGAAAGAGCATAACAAAATAATTTAATTAAAAAACCACTGAGGAATTATTTTATATTAGTGGTTAATTCATAAGTCCCAAGTATGGGAAATCAAAAAGAAAATTATATCAAATAACTTCCAAAACCTTAAGTAAAGAATGTGTGAAATTTCATCGATATTGGACAATGGAATTGGGGGTCAGGCATTAATGGGTTAATAAAACTTTTTCGCAAATTTACCAATTTTTGGAAAATTTGTATAAAAAATGATAATAGAAAAAATAAAATCAAAACTTAATAGAACAAATAACAGACATTTTAAAGCTTTTATTACTCCTTTTCAAGATATAGATTCTTTAAAAATGGGTAAAGATACGTATGTGTATGATTTGACTTTCAAGCAAGCATTATGAAGGAATTTGCAGATAAAGTGATGTTGTTGAAATATAGCGTGATTTTTGAAGTTTAAACTATAAAAAATATTGCTAACTATACTACAACGATAGCACGTTAGCATCAAATTGTGAATTCCAATTATGAAATTTTTACATTGACTTAAATAAGATCTTATCAGCCCGATATATTTATTTTCGAAACCGTAATTTTTCATCACGAAATGTTAAAGGGTGTATGTTTGAAAAATATTTTGACATTACTAAAGTCTAAAATGATTGCATTTGAGAATTGGTATTGTTGTAGTATTCAAATTGATGCCAAAATTCTTAAAATTTTGAGTAAAATAGTTAAAATCTTTAAGTATTTTAAAAATTATTCGTTTTTTCGTTATTCGTTCGATTAATCGAAAATTTTTTTAAAAATTTTCGTTTGATCGTGCGATCAAAAATTGGTTGATCGTTTATAGTAAGCAAAGCTTTGATGTTGTTTGTAAATTGAAATAAATTATTCTGGGGTCATTTTGGGCCGTAGGTCCACATGGGTTAATTATGTCCAAACAATTCTTTTCTACCTAATTCAGGATGTTTTTTCGATTTTTTATTTTGCTTATGCCTTTTTTTGGAACCCGGTGAAATTAAACCATTTTTATATAAAAATATGTTTAAAGTTAAGGAAATGTAGACTTAAATAAAAACAGCTTTAAAGTACTCTGGAAAACACATATTGACCCTATGTCTTGTACCCAGGCTGCCACTTATTTGAAATATTTTAAATATTGGTTAAAAAGTTAATCATTATTTGATTCTCATTTTTAAATGAATATCCGAATTTTTTAAAGATCTAAGGGATTGTTGGATTGTTTCTTTAACATGAAGCAAAAAATAAAATTTCAATAGTAAAAATATTTTATGAACAAAAAATTGGACAAAGAGACCTTTTTAATTTAATAATTAAATTTTCAATATTTCTATAATTTTAAAAATCTCTTCTAACTCCATGTACACAGGCTTTCCAGTCTATTTATAATCACAAAGTTCTCGTTAGTCATAAGTTTTTCACTTTTTATTGTAAAATTTAAATATTTAACGCTGTTTCCAAAATTTTTTCGTCAATAATTGCAATTTTCTGTAATCCATTTTCAAAATGGGTGTACGTTGTTTAAAATAAACCACAAAAAATAAAATTATCTGATCTTTTAATTTTTTGACTTTATCATGAGAACAACAGTTGAATGCCTCGCTCGAATAAGGATATAAGCGGCATTTTATTAAAAACTCGTTTTTATTAAACCCTCCATCCCATAGTGCAGGAGGGTATATATCACTTTGCTAAATGTTTGTAATTCTTTTAAAAAAATTCTGGGACCCCATAAACTATATATATTCTTGATCAGCATGAATAGAGAAGTCGATATAGCCATGTCCGTCTGTCCGTCTGTCTGTGTTAATACAAAATACTCCGCAAATACAGAAGAGATGTTGCTAATTTTCAGTCAAATTGTTTGTTGATATCAAGAGCAGTTTCCTAGTGAAAATGATCAAAATCGGTTAACGCGTTCAAAAGTTATGCGTGAAAATGTGGGAATACCTCTTAAAATTTTGAATCAAATTTTAAAATATTCTATTTATTTAATCTTACATACGTACATTCAATGAATATACGCAATCAGGGATGGCTGTCAATATGGCTAAAATACCCCTTTCAACTGACTATCGTTATCCCAAAAATACCGTTACCGAAATAATTGAAATACCGTTATCCGTAAAATACCGTTACCGATATAATTAAAATATCAATACCATAAAAATACCGTTACCGAAATAATCTACCAATATCTGAAAAAAACTTCTTTATATATGTGGCGACCAGCCACTCAACAAAATTAAAATATTTATAAATTCAAATGATCAAATAAACTTTGAATTTTGTATTACTTTTAAGTTTCAAAATTTTTAATAAAAATTATTATTCGTTTACAAATTTTTAAACATAGAAGACTTTATTTAGTAGTCCCTATAAATAAATAAACTTAGAATTTTGTATTACTTTTAAATTTCAAAATTTTTAATAAAAATTATTATTCGTTTACAAATTTTTAAATATATAAGACTTTATTTAGTAGTCTCTATAATTAAAAATTTGTAAACGAATAATAACTTTTATTAAAATTTTTGAAACTTAAAAGTAATACAAAATTCAAAGTTGATTTGATCATTTGAATTTATAAATATTTTAATTTTGTTGAGTGACTGGTCGCCACAAATATATACATTTTTCCAAAGTATGACCATAAACTAGAAAGTCATTAAAACTAGGGCATAATGGGGCTAAAAATTGTGGTGTGCATTAACATTACCTAAATAACTAAAATAACTTTACCCTTAAAATGCCGTTACCAAATAACTGAAAAATCGTTTCCCTTAAATAAAGTTACCGAAATAACTAAAATGTAACGTTATTTTATATCTAAAATACCGTTAGCGAAATAAATAAAATACCGTTAACGCTAAAAGCCCGCAACCGAAATAACTGAAATCTAGTTACACCTAAAATATCGTTACCGAAATAAAAGAAAATAGCGTTAACGAAACCAATAACCACATAGAATCGGTTACCATCCGTGGTCATAATCAACACGCACAAAAACAAAAAAACCCACAAAATATTGTTGTTGGTTTTTTGTTTTGTAATACAGGGTGGCTGATAAATGCCACTACAAAACAAAAACGTAATAACTTTTTTTCTGAGTTATTAATCGGTTAAATTTTTTTTTTTTTGTTTCATTGCTTCGTCTTTCAATTTAAGGAAAATGAACGATTGGGGTAATCTAACTAAAATGTATGGCTTTTCAAATGTAAAAACAAAGAAATAAAAATAAAAAAGTTATTTAAATTTCTTATTGTAGAAATATGCATCAGCCACCATGTATCTATGTATGTAGGTTTTATAAATGGTATGTATGTATGTTTAGTAGCAATCGCATGCAGTGTTGCCAGGTTTGACGATTTATCGTCATTTTGACGATATTTAATACCCAAAATAACTAAATGATGGTTCTATGATTTTTGCTGCCAAGAAAATTACGAGTTTTTTTCAAAAGTTTAATATATCAACAAAAAGTATTTATTTGTCACTGGATCTATTTTTTCGATTTATATTATTTGAAAAAATTCCAGTATCTTTCTTTGTTGTGTCTCGAAAACACTCTAAACACATAAAATATTTTCTTTTTTAATTTTTTGACAAACTTAATTTTATTACACTTTTGTTTGATTTATGTGATGTATAGTATAAACACGTGTGTTGTAATGTAAACGGGTATTTCCTCCGCACTATGGGATGGAGATTTATTTTTACAAACACGCTTGCGGAGACATACATAATGAAATAATTATAATTATTTCATTATGTATGTCTCCGCAAGCGTGTTTGTAAAAATAAATCTCCATCCCATAGTGCGGAGGGTATACACCAGGGGTGCCCAAGAGTTCCTTATGGAAGAGCAAACACCAATACATTTAAAGAAAAATTAATGTTTATTAAATATTTTTTGTTGTAAAAACCCATACAAAGGAAGAAGTAAAAAAAAATATTTCATATATTTATTTCATACACGTACACGGCAAAAAAATTTAATTTGCATTTTTTGTAAAAATTATCTGAAATGAAAAAAAAAATAGGTTAGTGCGTGTAAATTTTATTTCAACCCCGTACTTACCAATTGAAATTTCCTTTAAGTCCGCCATGATCCTTCCAATAAATTATCCAAATTTATGTCAATTTCAGTTGTAGATAATTTTAATAAGGCCTCCAAATTTTCGTTGCTCATTTTACTTCTATGCTTGTTTTTTATTAATTTTAAATTTGAAAACGCACTTTCACATATATATGTACTACCAAACATGGAATACAAACTTAAAATTTCTTTGTGAAGTAAAGGGTATTTATTTGGTTTTAAAGATTTCCAAAAATCAATGCCACTTAAATTAGAAATTTGAAGTTCAGAGTCGCTTTGCAGATCACATAGCTCCATTTGTAGCTGAGGCTTTTGATGGTATATGCTACATGTCATTGGAGTCAAAAAAATGGCTATCATTTGCTTAATGCTGTCAAAATCTTTAAATCTTTTTTCAAAATTTGTTTTCAAATCGTCAAAATGACTTATATATTTAAAAAAATCAAAATTTAAAATGTTGTACTCATCATTTCAGATAGTTTTTAAGCATGGAAAGTGGAACATTCTATCCATATTTAAATCATATATAAAAATATTTATCTTTTTAAGAAAACCTTCAGTTAAGTCAACCAAGTCAAAAACAGATTTGTTTTTGCCTTGAAGGGAAATATTAAGGTAATTTAGGTGAGTTGTTAAGTCCGTTAAAAATGCCAAGTCTATGTTAAACGCTTGAGATTTAATTTCGTCTAAAAGCTCAAAATTTTTAAATTCCAATTCTATAAACTCAACAACTTCCTTTCGCACTTCAAAAAACGTTCAAGGCATTTTCCTCTACTTAGCCATCACACCTCAGTAAACATAAGTAGATCTCCATACTGATTTGTGCATTCCTCAAGGAATTTCTTAAACTTACGATGAGTTAACGAATTGTGTCCACCTCTAATATTGTTCACTATTTTTACCACAACACTCATTGTGTGGACACAATTCGTCCATTTAGCACACAATGACTCTTGGTGAATCACGCAGTGGAACGAAGGAACCTTTATACCATTTTTAATCATCTGCCCAATAAAGCCGTTATTTTTGCCAAGCATTGCGGGAGCTCCATCTGTACATATGGCAGTTAATCTTGCTGATTCGGTTTTTATTTCCAACCTTCCGTTTACCGCATCAAAAATGTCAATACCTCTTGTATTTCGATGGAGCGGAATCAGTGCAAAAATTTCTTCATTTACATTAAAATTATTATCAACCATTCTGACGGCTAATATTAGTTGACTTATTTCAGAAATATCGCATGATTCATCCAATGCAAGAGAGAAGTATGTACATAACTTGAATTTATTTTTTAAAAGCGAGTCCACGTACTCGTTAATTTCTTGGATTCTTCGGGTCCACTGTGTTTCGTGACAAAGGAACTGTTTCGATTAAGTCTGCCAATAAATTTCCACTTTCTCCAAAACAAGAGAGCATTTCCTTGCAAACTTTTTTAATAAAAATCCCATCAGAAAACGGTTTAAAGTTCTGAGCAATTCTCAAGCTTGCAACATAGGATGCTTTTAGAGGTCCAGTATAAGTATCATTTGACTGAAAATTAAGACTTTGCATTTTTACTTCCTCGCCATAACTTTCAATGTACTCCAAGATTCGGAGCGCATCCTGAACAAAAAAAGACTTTAAAGTCCGCAACTAATTGTTCTCTTGATCCACCTGCTATATTATTGGCACCGTAATCTGCATGAAATGTCTTAAAATGCCTTTCAATATTATACTTAGTGTTAGTTTGAATTATCTGAAAGCATATTAAACATTGTGCTTCAGCCTTAATATTATATGTAAAAAAATAATCATTTTCCCATTTATTTTGCAAATCCATTTTGTTAAGAATACAAAAAAAATCACTAAAACGCTTTCAATTATGTGATAGTAGATTGTGAGTGATCATACAATAATTTTTCTGTGAATAATAATTTAAAACTAACACCAATTTTTTCCAAGTGCTTTTCAAAACACACTTTTTCAAACGATATCATACGTTAAACAAAAACAAAATCTACGTTGATGATCGCTGTCGTCAATGTTTACCAGCAAAGCATACGAAAGTGTTGTTGCATACCACTTGTGTGTATACAGCAGTGTTGCCAGAAGTAGGGGAAAATCCCTACATGTAGGTTTTTTTGCCTTCAAAATAACGGCGTAGGGGAAAAGGGACAGATATTTCTAATTAGTCAAAATGTAGGTACTTTTCCCAAATAATGTAAATCTTTTCTATTTTTTTGTAAAATGATTATATTTTGAGAGATATTTCTGTAGCAAAAATTAGTTTCTTATAATTTGTCATTTTAATAGATGAGTGTTTGTATTTTAACTACCAATCTCTTTGGAAGTTATTTAGAAAGTTATCCTTTGGAAGTTGTTGTGCAGCATTGTATGAACAGCTTCCCACCTATAAAAACAAATGTTAAATTTCACTGACGAATACAATACAATTTTTGATGTGTTATGTAAAAAAACACCAAATAAAAATGAAATAGAAACCGCTAGTATGAAATTAAACTTTTTGATAGCTGGCATGATTTTTGTTTTGGCAAATATTGACAATTTTAAATCTATTCTTAAAAACATTTTGGAAAATTTAATTTAAATTTCTATTTTCAATTTATTTTCGAACAAATTTTCGATAGTAGCATTTGGATATTAATTTTTGAAAATAATTGGAATTGTCGTCGAAAGTATGAAAATTTTAAAGTATTTTTAGTTTATAAAAATGTAAAAAATTTCGTAGCGATTTTTGTAGGGGAAAAAATTCGATAATGTAGAGTGAAAAGGGATTTTTATTACTTAGTGTAGGTATTTTTTAAAAAATCCACTGGCAACACTGGTATACAGTGAAGAACGACAAAAAAAAACTAATAAGACAAAGTTGTTTGTGTATTTCGTATTGCTAGTGCTGAGCGCTCTATATGTGTATTAAAACACTCAGCCTATAGCTAAGTGTTTTTACAAAAACAAATGAGCACCAAGCGCATAGGCCTTGGGCACCCCTGGTACACACACTTTGTAAAATGTTTGTAATTCTTTTAAAAAAAATCGGGGAAAAACCCACAAAATATTATTGTTGTTTTTTTTTTTTTTGTAATACAGGGTGGCTGATAAATGCCACTACAAAAAAAAAGTAATAACTTTTTTCTGAGTTATTAATCGGTTCAATTCTTTTTTGTTTGGTTTCATTGATTCGTCTTTCAATTTAAGGAAAATGAATGGGGTAATGAAACTAACATTATGATTGTGCGCCACTACAATGCTTTGGAGGCTGGCGTTTCCGCTTAAACAAACTTAACGGGCACTCCTCCGAGCAGATTGGGCTCGTAAATTATTTTGTCAATCGTGGGACAATCATTAGGACGCCTTTTAATCAAAATTTCTCAGTTCGAATGTAAGAAACAATTGTTGCCATAATTGCCGCAATACAAGTCAATTCTAGAGTTCGACATGGAATATTTTTTTTGCTCAAATATGTATCACCAGACAGTTAATACGGACAGTTCTGCTTAAGGATTTTCATTTCTCTCCTTTAAAAAAATCAAATAAGAAGCAATTGAACGCAGTAGACTTGCCCCTTAGCTTGGAATTTTCTCTGTAATTTGCACGGAATTTCGCTTGCATTTGATGTCATCAGGAGTGTTAGTCATTTTAATTAAATTGTTTCTTAAAAGCCATTAAAAATACTTATTAAAAATGTATGGCTTTTCAAATGTAAAAACAAAGAAATTTTTGTATGTATTGAAAAAAAAGTATTGGAATTTCTTGTTGTAGCAATATGCATCAGTCACCCTGTATGTATGTATTTATGAAGGTTTGTATAACTGGTATGTATGTATGTATGCATTAGAAGAAATCACATGGAGTGTTGCCAGGTTTGACGATTTATAGTCATTTTGACGATATTTAATACCCAAAATAACTAAATGACTATTGGACGATTTTTGCTTCCAAAAAATTTACGAATTTTTGACAAAAGTTTAATATGTCAGCAAAACATATTAATTTTTCACCGGATCTATTTTTTGATTTATATAATTTGAAAAAATACCAGTTTCTTTAATTTTTTGTGTCTCGAAAACACTCTAAACACACAAAATATTTTCTTTTTTAATTTTTTGACAAACTTAATATTATTTCATTATTAATAATTATTTCATTATGTATGTCTCAGCAAGCGCATTTTTTTTTAAATCTTTTTGTTAATTCGCGTATGCTTTTTAAACGCTAAATTCACTAAAACTAATTCACTAAAACACTAATTTCCGTCTGAAATTCAATAAAAATAAAATTTGCAAAATGGATCTTTGTTATAAAGAATTTAAATTGTTTGTCTCGTCAACCAGCCTCCATACAAATGATGTCTGATATAACGAACTTCTTATATCCACAGATTTCATAAATACTTTAATTTGCATTTCCCTTTAATTCTGTCCAATTCGACTGAATATATGTAACTGAAACGATTTCCACTTAAACTATGTTAATGTAGTATTTACAAAACAGTTCAAAAGTTTCTACGTAATCACCTTCTTGCACCTCTAAATGTTTTTTTAAAAGTCCATGTGAAAAAAGCATAACTTTGCTTAAAATGTAATATTAAATTCCTGTCAGTGCATGCAAACGATTTCTCAACTCTTTCCACAGTTTTTATCAATTCTGTAAATTGTCACTACTGATTTTAAAACCAACTATTATCCCAAAAAAAAACTTCCTTCATTGAGAACAAACCTGCAGAATAACTTTGAACATTAATTTGTGTTTCAGTGAAAAATAAGATGAAAAACATTTAAAGTTTTTATTAATATTATTAAAATATAATATTCCTAGTATGTTTAGATCAAATCGGTATGTTTTTCGTTAAAATTAAAGTGTTTTTGTATTTTATACAATTCATTTTCGTTACATTGCTAAAAGCCTATTTTGTGGCTTTTTTCTACTAAAATCACAGGTTTTGTTTTATAGAAAAATAATTATTTCAGTACTACATTATATGTAAATATTTCATGTACGGATAATATTATTTTCTACAAATATTGATTACTTTGAGACATCGATTTGTGCTTTTCCCCTATTTCAAGTGTTATAAGCAAACTGCATTTAATTATTGCAATAAGCTGAGTTTATTTTTGTCTACATAACCCTCGTTAATGGAGTGTAAGATTTTTTTCTACTAAAATCGTTTCATTTACAAAACAAAAGTTTTTTTCCTAAGAATATTTTTTTCTATTATTTTTTTTTATAAACTTCCCTTCACAATTTAAAAGGTGGAGCCAGTTATTCTTCAAATTTGGTCCTTTCTCAATTACAATTATGTATATATTAAATTAAATTACTAATTCACAATATATTTATTATTTTTAAAACTATTTTTTCTTCTTACTGTCCCTTTAAACCTATCCCTTTATAACTTAATAGATGGCGCTATTGACAATTTTCCCAATTGGACGTTTCCATCGATTGCAATTGGATTCTTAAAAGAATATTAATTGGATTTTAACTCCCAATTCAAATATATATTTAATATCATAGAAATTAAACATAGCGATTTCAGCGCCTGAATATCGACGATTTTTTTATAGCAAAGACACAAACCATATGTATTGAATTGTGTAAATCTTTATCTGTATTTATATACAGTGCAGTTCGCTTTTAACGATAATTGATACAACATTTTTTTCTTCACCCCAAATACATTAATTAATCATATTTTATTTTACTTATAAAAACAACATTGTTATTGTTATTTTTACAAATAATATATATATTTATATATATATTGTTTGCACTTTCACTGGTTAATTCAAACAATGAGATGGAGGGTATCCAAAAATTCGGCACAGCCGAATTTAATCTTTTTTATACCAAATTCGGCACATCGGACTTTAATGCTTCCACTTGTTTTTTCATCAATGTACTTTTTTCACTTTTCAAATATGGCAACGCTAAGTAGAAATCCCATACTTTTTAAAAAACACAACTTCAAAGCCGGCACTTTACTACTTTGTTGCTTCTGGTCCATCATATATGGAAAATACCCCGATTTTAGAGCTTTTTTTAAAAAAATATTACAAATATTTCCACACATATTTTTATAAACACAAAATCATTTTTTTGTACACTTAAATACCTGAAGTTGAAGGTTCCATCATACAAGTTTAACTTTATTCATTTAAAATTTAAAAAAATAAGCACTGCTTTTTATCAAATTTCAATTTTTTCACTTTTTAAGAAAACAGCAATAATTAGCTAACTTTGACAGCTCACTACGGATGAAGTAAACAACTTAGATGGTTCAAATTTTAAATTGTGATGTAGAATTTTATCTAGTTTTATTCGATACCAATCATTATGGCAAAAACTTAATTCTAAAATTTCAATTAAGCGCCACTTTGGACCCATTTCAACTCAATGTGCGCCAGTTAAAAGTGTGTTGCTTAAAGTTTTAAACCTGAATAAAAGACACCCTTTACATGACAGGTGGTTGTGTAGCAACCAATAGTTATTGTTTTTCTATGAAATGATAAAAAATAACTATTATGACAGTTATTTAAAAGCACAGCCAAAGAAAAGTACTGTATTTTTGTAACAGTTACTTGAAGCAGTTAGTTTAGAATTTTAATAAACAACCAAAAAAGTATTTTTGCAGTAAACAGGTAATTTTTGTTAAAATAAAAAACTTTAAAAATCTTGTTTAAAAAGATTAAATATTTAGTAATTTCTTATATGGACAAAAGTAAGATTTTTAGAAATTTTGTGTATAAAAATATGTTCTTATTAATTTATTTAATATACTAAAGGTGATAGTGGATATCCTTTAGAACCTTGGTTGATAACTCCTTACCGGCAAATCCAAATTCAATGAGGTTCACTCAAAGTCAAGGAATATGATAGACAGGTGCAATGGTGTTCATAAAGGTAATTTATGAAAACAAAGCCAATTTACAAACAAAATATAAACCACGTTAATCATTAAACCGCAGGCCGATGGAGAATTTTGATGGCAGAAAGAAAAAGCAAATATTGCCTCGTAAAATAACTTATTTTACAAATGTATGCGCTGCTTTACACAATATTTGTATACATTTTAAAATAGATTTCACCTTTAGAGTAATTGATGACAACATACACAAAAACTTTAATTGGAATTACGAGACTGAAGGAAGAACGAGACAGTTAGCCGAAAAAACTAGGGATGACATGAAAAATTTGTTTTAATTACATGTAATCAAAAAATGTTATTAAGATTGTATTAAATTTATTTAATTGCTGCAGTTCATTAAATTTAATTGTATTTAATAATACAATAAATAAGGCACTTGTGCAAAAAAAAATTTTGAATTACAAAACTTATAAAATTCACCATTACAAAATAATAATAAAAATAAAAAAAATAATTAAAAACAAGTGGAAGCATTAAAGTCCGATGTGCCGAATTTGGTATAAAAAAGATTAAATTCGGCTGTGCCGAATTTTTGGATACCCTCCATCTCATTGTTTGAATTAACCAGTACAAGTGCAAATATTATATATATCTATATTCCTTGTAAAAATAACAATAACAATGTTGTTTTTATAAGTAAAATAAAATATGATTAATTTATGTATTTGGGGTGAAGAAAAAAAATGTTGTATCAATTATCGTTAAAAGCGAACTGCACTGTATATAAATACAGATAAAGATTTACACAATTCAATATATATGGTTTGTGTCTTTGCTATAAAAAAATCGTCGACATTCAGGCGCTGAAATCGCTATGTTTAATTTCTATGATATTAAATATATATTTGAATTGGGAGTTAAAATCCAATTAATATTCTTTTAAGAATCCAATTGCAATTGATGGAAACGTCCAATTGGGAAAATTGTCAATAGCGCCATCTATTAAGTTATAAAGGGATAGGTTTAAAGGGACAGTAATAAGAAAAAATAGTTTTAAAAATAATAAATATATTGTGAATTAGTAATTTAATTTAATATCTACATAATTGTAATTGAGAAAGGACCAAATTTGAAGAATAACTGGCTCCACCTTTTAAATTGTGAAGGGAAGTTTATAAAAAAAAATAATAGAAAAAAATATTCTTAGGAAAAAAACTTTTGTTGTGTAAATGAAACGATTTTAGTAGAAAAAAATCTTACACTCCATTAACGAGGGTTATGTAGACAAAAATAAACTCAGCTTATTGCAATAATTAAATGCAGTTTGCTTATAACACTTGAAATAGGGGAAAAGCACAAATCGATGTCTCAAAGTAATCAATATTTGTAGAAAATAATATTATCCGTACATGAAATATTTACATATAATGTAGTACTGAAATAATTATTTTTCTATAAAACAAAACCTGTGATTTAGTAGAAAAAAGCCACAAAATAGGCTTTTAGCAATGTAACGAAAATGAATTGTATAAAATACAAAAACACTTTAATTTTAGCGAAAAACATACCGATTTGATCTAAACATACTAGGAATATTATATTTTAATAATATTAATAAAAACTTTAAATGTTTTTCATCTTATTTTTCACTGAAACACAAATTAATGTTCAAAGTTATTCTGCAGGTTTGTTCTCAATGAAGGAAGTTTTTTTTTGGGATAATAGTTGGTTTTAAAATCAGTAGTGAGAATTTACAGAATTGATAAAAACTGTGGAAAGAGTTGAGAAATCGTTTGCATGCACTGACAGGAATTTAATATTACATTTTAAGCAAAGTTATGCTTTTTTCACATGGACTTTTAAAAAAACATTTAGGGGTCCAAGAAGGTGATTACGTAGAAACTTTTGAACTGTTTTGTAAATACTACATTAATATAGTTTAAGTGGCAATCGTTTCAGTTACATATATTCAGTTGAATTGGACAGAACTAAAAGGAAATGCAAATTGTATACCCTCCGCACTATGGGATGGAGATTTATTTTTTCCAAACACGCTTGTGGAGACATACATAATGAAACAATTATTAAATACCCGTTTACATTACGACACCTATGTTTATACTATACATCACATAAATCAAACTAAAAGTGTAATAAAATTAAGTTTGTCAAAAAACTAAAAAAGAAAATATTTTATGTGTTTAGAGTGTTTTCGAGACACAGAAAATTAAAGAAACTGGTATTTTTTTCGAATAATATAAATCGAAAAATTGATCCAGTGACAAATAAATATGTTTTGCTGATATATTAAACTTTTGGCAAAAATTCATAATTTTGTTGGCAGCAAAAACCATAAAATCATCATTTAGTTATTTTGGGTATTAAATATAGTCAAAATGACGATAAATCGTCAAACCTGGCAACACTGCATGCGATTGCTACTAAACATACATACATACATACATACATACCAGTTATAAAACCTACATAGATACAGGGTGGCTGATAAATATTGGTACATTAAGAAAATCAAATAACTTTTTGTCAATACATATAAATATTTTTTTATTCTTTCATTTGAAAAGCAATAAATTTTAGTTAGATTACGCCGATCGTTCATTTTCCTTAAATTGAAAGACGAAGCAATGAAGCAAAAAAAATGGAACCGATTAATAACTCAGAAAAAAAGTTATTACGTTTTTGTTTTGTAGTGGCATTTATCAGCCACCCTGTATTACAAAACAAAAAAACAACAACAATATTTTGTGGGTTTTTTTGTTTTTGTGCGTGTTGATTATGACCACGGATGGTAACCGATTCTATGTGGTTATTGGTTTCGGTAACGCTATTTTCTTTTATTTCGGTAACGGTATTTTAGGTGTAACTAGATTTCAGTTATTTCGGTTGCGGGCTTTTTGCGTTAACGGTATTTTATTTATTTCGCTAGCGGTATTTTAGATATAAAATAACCTTACATTTTAGTTATTTCGGTAACTTTATTTTAGGGAAAGATTTTGCAGTTATTTTGGTAACGGCATTTTAAGGGTAACGTTATTTTAGATATTCAGGTAATGTTAATGCACACCACAATTTTTAGCCCCATTATGACCGAGTTGTGATTACTTTCTTGCTTATGATCATACTTTGGGAAAATATATATATTTAAAGTTTTTTCAGATCTTGGTAGATTATTTCGGTAACGGTATTTTTATGGTATTGAAATTTTAATTATATCGGTAACGGTATTTTACGGATAACGGTATTTCAATTATTTCGGTAACGGTATTTTAAGATATTGATATTTTATTTATATCGGTAACGGTATTTTACGGATAACGGTATTTCAATTATTTCGGTAACGGTATTTTGGGTTAACGATGGTCAGTTGGAAGGGGTTTGAATCGGTTACAGTAATTTAGCGATATTGACTGCCATCCCTGATTGCGTATATTCTTGTGTATAAGCATTGAATGTACGTATGTATGATGAAATAAATGGAATATTTTAAAATTTGATTCAAAATTTTAAGAGGTATTCCCACATTTTCACTCATAACTTTTGAACGCGTTAACCGATTTTGATCATTTTCACTAGGAAACTGCTCATGATATCAACAAACAATTTGACTGAAAATTAGAAACACCTCTTCTGTATTAGCGGAGTATTTTGTATTAACACAGACAGACGGACATGGCTATATCGACTTCTCTATTCATGCTGATCAAGATTTTTTTTTAAAAGAATTACAAACATTTGACAAAGTGATATATACCCTCCTGCACTATGGGATGGAGGATATAAAAAAAGGAATAACTAATAAATTACAAGTATAATACTGAGTGCATACTTTTTTTAACTGCAGCGTTAAACGCTGCAGTTAGGTTTTCAATTTAATCTTCATAATAATAACATAAAACAAATTTAATGTATCGAAAAAACAAAAACTTAATATAGTTCTTTAAAATATTTGAAATTCATTTTTTAAAATAACATAGACCGGGGTTTTAGTACGTGAGTTAACTTTTAACGTTTTAAATTGTGTATCATGGTACTTATGAAATTAGGCTTTTTTTATTTTTTCTTACAAAAATCGATAGTACTTTTCCACAAAATTATTTAGGGACTTCACATGATGCCTTAAAGTCATAAATCGTAAAATCGTATGCAAAAAATAGTACATATGTGAGCAGCACGTTGTTTTTCCTAATTTTTAAGTACTAAAAACGTCAAAATCGAAACGTCAGAAAAAAAAAATATTGAAAATTGCCGACAAAAACCGAAAAAGATACAATTATTACGGCTTTGTGCGAAAAATATGCATCCGATGTAAAAACTAGTAAGAATTTAACTGTTTTTTTAAAGGTAAAAAGAGGTAAAAAGGAGTAGTTTTCGGAAACTACTTATATTTACTTGTCAAATTACATACAATTTTAAACCGAAAGCTAAAATTTTTTTTAAAAAACCACTAGTTTTTGGTTGTAGTATAAATGTAGTATTAATAAATTTGGTAATGTAGTATTAATAAATTAAGTTAGGTATTGAAAAGAAACAAAAATTTTTTTTTTTGTCAATTTAAATAATTGTCTTTTCAAATTTAAGACACTTAAGCCTTTGGATTTTTTCTTTTTTAAATTCACAGGAAATTTTAACTTTTTGTTTTTCAATCGAATTTTTTTCTTGTTATAATTCAATTATTTTTGTTTGGAAATCAAGGTCCTGCTTGTTTCTTTCTTTTAAAAGCTTTAAAACTTCTGTTTGAAATTTTTCATCATTATCAAGCTCTTGCTGAAGCAAAGAGCTTGTAAGCTGTTCATTGGATAAATCACGGCGTTTTGGTGGTAAAGGACGTTCCTGTGGAGATGGTATAGATTACCTAGAATAAAAAAACAGTGCAATATGAAAAATACAAATGCATTTAAAGTTGACATAAGGAATTAGAGCTATTTGGTACTTTTTTCATTCATCAAAAATAAATTCATAAAAATAATAATGAACTTGCAGGAAACATACGGATGTAGCCATTAACCCTTTCATGTCCAATGTTGCGTACAATTTTTTTTACTTCTCAAAATAATTTGTAGTTGCGTGTCTTGATTCCTTGTAATTTCAATATCATTCATGTACAACATATTGGCCCTCACTATAAAAAAGAATGGCCGATTTTAAATAACGAAAGTCAACTACTTAAATTTCATACCAGACAAAAAATTTTAAAAACGTGACACCCTATTGCCGATGCTAGCTACCAGGTTTAAAACCCAATTACTGTCATTGGTACCCAGTACCTAGTACTTTAACATTTAACTGTCACTAAATAAAACAACCACCATGATTATTAATTCTCTTGCTTTCATGATTATTAATTCTCTTGCTTTATTAAAAATTAAAATTTGTATTTGTATATTAAAATAGTTAATAACAAAACATTAAAATAAGCTTTACTATATATTAACCTTAACTCGAGTAAATTATTTCGCGGTAATTCTCCAAGAAAGCAATTTACCAAACTGGTGACCCCGTGTTTTGTGGTGGTATAAAAAATTACTTCCATTTGTTTTTTTTTTTTTTTTTTTTGGGCATCGAGTGGCGTGGTTTTGGCCGCCATTTTTTAATTCTGCGCATAATTACGCAATAATTTTTCAATGTCGAACCCCAACGCAACGGTACATTGTCTTTGTCTGGTAGAACCAATAATGGTGATCCGCCACAACACCCAGCACCAACAATACAATATGTTTCGGTGGTATACGAGAGATTTGCAGTGCAACAAATGTCAAACACAAATATTGAAGCATGGCTTACGACGATGGATTTCTGGTTCACAGCATCCGGCATAGTGGCAGACAAACAGAAGGCGGCGACAATATTCATCATCAAATAATTTTAACAACATTCTCGTTCATGCGCACTGTCACGTAGAACAACAATGACATGCAACAGATCACAAAACCGCCCAGCCTATTCCAGTGGTAAGACTGGGGATGAATGCTGGTATCATAAAAAATATTTACGGAATGCCCAAAAGTGTCGCAGCCCGTGTCGGCATAAAAGACACCAGGTGAATGCACTATCTGCAAGTGCATCTTCCAACTGAATCGACAGGCTGGTGGAGAGTTCTGGCGAGGATTCTGCCACAAAGTGCCAAATACTTCGCCTCCAGGTTAAGGATCATTCACCAACAAAAATTTTCTCGTAGACTCAGTCTTGTGACAGCTACCGGTGTAGTATAAAAAACAAGTGCGCTTATGTGAAGTTCTATGTTCTTAAACCAAATTAGTATTATTTGTTCCCCCTTTTTCTTTACTCTCTATTTTTTCACATTTAACTCTGAAATAAAAACTGAAGAAAATATAATAAAATGAACAGTGCTCCACCTCCGAGTGGAGGCAGAGAACTCGATGCCTCCCCACCCAGAAAAAAAGTTAAAGAAAAATATATCAATGAAACTGATTTTCCTAAATTATTATTCTCTTCACTAAATGACAAAGATATTCCAAAATTCGTTGTCATGAAAAGTACAAACGTTGATAAACCTCTGAACACTTTAAACATATTTCTACTTAGTAAAGCACTAAATGGAATAATGTCATAAAGTCAAAGGAAAATGACAAAATTTACACGTGATGGAAACATACTCATCTTAACAACAACTAAAAGACAAGCAGATTTATTAGTCAAAGCAAAAAAACTCTCAAATATTTGCGATATTACATGCTCATACCATGATAAACTCAATAACGTTAAAGGTGTAATCTTCTGCCCGAATTAAAAGATTTAACAGAAACCGAAATAACTTCAGGTCTATCTGACCAACATGTCAAGGAAGTACAAAAAATTAAAAAAATCATAGATGGTAAACAAGTTAACTCTCCCTTACACATTTTGTCTTTCGACACATACAACCTACCACCTGAAATTAAAACATTCTTCCAAAACGTCAAAGTAGACCATTATATTCCAAAACCAATGCAGTGTAAATCATGTCACAGAATTGGACATACAAAAAATAGATGCGAAGGAGTTCCAATGTGCAGCGTAAGCTCAATGCCAACTCATACCGAAGAAACAATATGCCAAACAGTAAAATGCATCAACTGTAACTATCAACACAAATCAACAAACAAACAAGTGGAAGCATTAAAGTCCAATGTGCCGAATTTGGTATAAAAAAGATTAAATTCGGCTGTGACGAATTTTTGGATACCCTCCATCTCGGTGTTTTCATTAACCAGGGAAAGTGCAAACAATATTAATATCTATGTATATTCTTTGTAAAAATAACAGAAATAATGTTGTTTTTATAAGTAAAACAAAATATGACTGATTGATTAATGTATTTGGGATGTTTCAAAAGAAAAAAATGTTTAATTAAAGTTTACTAAAATGAATCTGAAATTGTGCATGCTTATAACAGTGGGTCTTCAAAGGTGAAATGGTTTTTCTGATTACCTAAAGAAGAACGTGTCGTGAAAAATATATATATATTTAAAGTTCATTATGATGTTAAAAAAACTGTTGTAAAATTCGCCTGTTGTTTTGAATATAAAAATCGTCTCTTTGCCTATATAATAATGAAAGATATAAGGATTATTAAAATATATTTTTGGATCGTTACAAGAGATGCAATGAATACAAACGCATAAAACAAGTTTCGTATAATCAGAATTTTAGATAAATTTAAGTGAATGAAATTACGCTTGCGGAGATATACACAATGAAATAATTATTAAATACACGTTTACATTACAACACATGTGTTTATACTATAGTAGTAGTAGTAGTAATAATTCTTTATTTGATAATGTTTCTTTTTTCAAAATTACATTATAAAATCTTAAGAATATACGGCTGTGACTATGTCGTTAGCCGGTAAAAGAGAGTTTAACTCTATAATTTTTTTTTTTTTTTTTTATATTTCAGTGTAGTATTATTTTTAATAATTATATTCAAGTATTAGCGTTTTACGATAAGCCAAAGCATTGATAATATAGTTTACAAGACTCTTCCAGCCCCCTTCACCATCTAAAATTCGTATCAGTTCTACTTCTGATATTGTAGTTTTGTGAAACCAATATAATCTAAAAGTTTTCAGTATTGGGCATCTTCCTATGAAGTGTTGAATATTTTCAATCTCTTTTAAGTTACAAAGAGAGCAATTTTTAGCTAATCTTCTCTCGAGAAATGTGAACCATTTAGTTCAATAAGATCACATCTAGCTTTAAATATCCACATAATAGTCATTGGGTTATTGTTTGCATTAAAATAGAAATGTGCCACTCTTGGATCTACTTTACTATAAAAAGAATCAGTTTGACCAGCTCTATCCAGTCGTTCTTGAAAATATTTTATTTTTAAGCAATTATTAAGAGCCGTTTGTTTTTCATCCCATTCTTCAGCAGTAATATTTGGTGACCATTGTATGTTGAATTCTTGTCCGATATCATTTAATTTTCTCACCCATGATGCATTATGTTCTAAACACAACAAACTTAGTTGATTGGGAAGACGGATTTCTGAGTTTTGAAAAAGGGTACGTTTAATATACCTCATATGTAGGTTAAGTGTGAAGAGATGACCCTCCTCCTTTCGCGACTCAAGCATAAGGGCATAAGTTGGTGTAAACTTAGGAAGTTTAAGAATTCTTTTTATAAAATATTTGTGCAAAATATCCACTTCTTTAAAATGGGAATGGCCCCATACTTGTGCCCCATACGACTGAATTGACCTGCACACAGCATTAAAAAGGTGAGTCTTGCTTTCGAAAGATATATCTTTCTTGCTTAAAAAGGTACTCCAAGTTGAATTGATACAGCTTTTAGCAGATGAGTTTCTTTTCTGCACATGTTTGGTAAACACGCATTGCGGGGTTATAACCATACCAAGATAACAATAATCAGAAACTATCTCTATTTCTCTGCCATTATATTTCCATTTTTCATTTCCGGCCAGACGACCACCATTTCTGAAGACCATAATCTTTGATTTTAAAAGATTAACCTCAAGATTCCATAAACCACAGTAAGTTTCTAGATTATCTATCATCTTCTGTAACGTTTTGACTTCATCCGATATAACAACAATATCATCGGCATATAGAAGTAATCTGATGTTCAAATTTCCGATATACAGCCCCCCACCGAGTTCATCATGTAAGTCATTTATGTATAAGGAAAAAAGCAAAGGGGATAATAGGCACCCCTGCTTGACTCCAGACATTGTTTCAAATGTATCTGAGAGCTCAGATCCATTCCAGACTGTAGAGGAAGTATTTTGGTATATACTCTCAATAAAGCAAACCATTTTTGTAGATACTCCGATAGAGTGTAATTTAAATATTAATGACTTTCTTGCTACCTTGTCAAAAGCAGCTTTGAAATCAACAAAGAAAGCGTATACTTTTCGTTTTTCTTTAAGCTTCAAATGAACTATTGCTGTCAAATTATAGATGTTATCAATGGTGGAATAGTCCTTTCTAAACCCTGCTTGATATTCAGAGAGTATGTTGTGTTGATATACCCAGTTATACATCCTTTCCGTTATAGCACCCATTAAAATTTTTGCAATACAATTTATAAAGGATATACCTCTATAATTGCTCGGCTGGTTTGGATCTCCCTTTTTTAATATGGGAAAAATAACACTTGTAGCAAACGTTTCATCTATTTTCATGTTATTAAATAATTTGTTATAAGCGTTTGTCATTTCTACAATTAGCTCATGTGGAGCATTTTTGAAGAATTCATAGGGAATTCGGTCCATACCAGGCGCTTTGTCCGCCTTTGCTTTTGCAATAACTTCGCATATTTCCGTTGTGGTAAAGTTTTGGTCCAGAAGATAATCTGTTTTATAAAAAGGCGCATAAAGTATATCGTTTGAAATTTGTGGTGGATTAAGTAATGTCATAAAGTAGTGTTGGAATTCTGACGTTGATATATTATGTGGCTTTTGCGATTCTTTATTTCTTATTTCGTTGGCGATTTTCCACCAAGACTTACTATCATTTACTTGATTGAGTTTTATATCAAGGTCTATGTAGTATTTTTCTTTTCTTTCCTTACAAACAGCTTTGAAAAGTTCATTTGCCTTAAGGTAATTTCTTTTTGTTTCCGAGTTCTCGTTCAGTTTATATTCTTTTAATAATTCGAAAGAATAGTTCCTTGCTTTATAGCATCTCCAATCAAACCATTTGTTCTTTGCTTCGAACACTTTTCTGACCGTGGTATTTTGGTTTGCAGATTTATTTATCACGTTTATTATATCATCAAGCTCTAAATTTTCTTTTCGTTCTTTACTAACCATCAAATTATTTAATATCTTTTCCTTATATTGAGTTTTAAGATGATCTTTCCAGTGCAGTTTTGGTAATAGTTGATGCGAGTTTAGAGGCCTTTTTTCCGCATTTACTTTAATATCTAAACATATTGGCATATGATCAGACCAAATTTGGTTTTCTACCTTAAAGTTATTTACCATACCAACAATATCTTGAGAAACAGCGCATATGTCAATTACAGATTGACCATTTCCCCCTATAAACGTGAGATTACCATCTCGATCTCCTTCAGTGGCGCCATTTAACACTAGCAGCCCATAATCACAACAAAATTCCATTAGTCTTTTACCTTTACCATTGGAAACAGTGTCTTTTGATTTTCTTACGCTTGACAGTATTTGAGACGAGATTGTGAGATTTTCATCGGATTCTTGTTGTAATTCCCCTATTCGAGCGTTAAAATCACCAATAATAACTGCATTTATAGGGTTATCTTCATTAAAAAAATGTTCAACCCTATTAAACTCGTTATCCCAATCTACCCCTCTAATATATGTAGGGATTATTGATAACTCCGAGTTTTTTGTAATTATCTTTATTGTATCCATACCATTATGTGTTGTAAAGGAGCACCGTATTTGTGTTTCACTTAAATTTCTGTTTATCCCATACATTAATCCCCCAATTGCCCTGCCAAAACCACTGTTTCTTGTTGCTGTTTTCCAAAACGTATTTAGGTTTTTAAAATACTTTCTGAACTTATCGACTTTTTCCTCAATTATATGGGTTTCTATCAAAATAACAATATCAAATGAGTTAATGAAGTTAAAAAAATCACTATATAAAAGTTTATTTTCTAATCCATGTATATTATATGACAGGATTTTAATATCCTTAAATTCGGATTCTTTTTCTATATTATCATTGCTTTGACTGAAATTTGTTCTTTTATTACTACATGTTTTGTTTTGAATATATATTAGTTTTTTGAATTTATTTTGGTTAGTAAATTACTATAACTTATATTAATTTGAGATGCAGCATCACCATAAAACTCTTGCAAAATATTTTCAGCCTTTTCCTTGTCGCATACCAGCTGTTTGTTGTTATTCCAATGTAGCCATTTGTCTCCTACTTTAATTTTTTCATTGCGAACCAAAATTTTTTTATTTTTGTTTATTTGTAGTATATCCTTTTTAAGTTGTAGCATTACGAGTTTGGATTGTAAACGTTCGGCATTTATTTCTTGCTCAATAAAGATAGGAATACCTTTTAAGTTCTTAGTGTGCTTTAAGACATCAAATACCATTTTTTCTGTTTTTAATTCGACCTTAACAGTCATCTTTTTATCATTTGCGTACAATTTTTTTGTTGATATTACCTCAACTTTCGATTTAATTTTGAGTTTTTCTTTAAATATATTTTCCACAGCCTTATAAACTGATTTATTTGAATCTACTCCTTTTATTATAATGTACTTCTTTTTAACGGAATCTTCTAACTGTATCATCCTTCGTTCATTTTTAAATTTGTCTTCTTCAAGGGTTTTGATTTTTTCACGTAAAACTTGGTTTTCAGTTTCAAGTTCATTTTGTTTGTTGGCTATGTCTTCAACTTTTGAATTAATTTCTTCCACGTCCTCTTTTGTAGCAAGCGAATTTAGTTTATGATCAATAGTTTGAGCAATAGTATCTTGAATTAATGCCCTCAAGTCATCTACAGACATTCTCTACACAGTTACCCTCCCCACAGGATCTTCAGGCGACGTTTCTGCTAAAAATCTTTTCGGAGTATTTGCCATAATTTCAAAAAAGCTTTTAGCTTGGTTGTTGTCTACGCTGTTATGTTACTTTTATTATCCACGTATGTTAAAAAGTTAGTTATTTAAGCTTTAACTTACATACACACATACAATAAGAAAGCTTTTTTTGCTTACAAATGAGCTTGACGTTAGTTACTTTTTAAGAAACAAGAGTAGTACAACATATGAGCACAATTAAACAAATGAGCACAATTCTAGTAGTTATATTTGTTTTTACTTTGTTTTATTCGATATTCTTTAGTTTTTTTTTTTTATTAGTTTTTTTTTCTTAGAGTGTTTGTTTACAGTAAAAAAATTATTAAATTTTGCTTTTTATTAGATAATTAATTTGTATCTTTATAAAGCTTTATATTAAACAATAGCTTGTTAACCAGAGATTAAGCTTTCACAGTTTTAGAATTTTATTTATCGTTTTTTTCTTCAAAAATGATTAGTTTATTTAGCGCTTATAAAAAACACGTCTGTTCGCACCGAATGATTTTCTCTTTTTCTCTTTTTTTGTTTATACTATACATCACATAAGTAAAACGGAAAGTGTGATGAAACGAAGTTTGTCCAAAATTATAAAAGAAAATCTTTCGAGTGTTTAGGGTGTTTTCGAGACACAAAAAATTAAATTAACTGGTATTTCAAATTATTGTTTTTCAGCTTAGTTGCTTGTGCAATTCTCGTTTACGACTCCTATTGACTGGTTTCTACACATCAATACTTTAATTTAGATTATTTTTGTATGTATCAATTAAAAATTAGGGTTTTTAAGGGGAAAAAAATGCATATAATCAAAAGATTTTAAGATGAAGTATGCACCTTATATGTTTTAAATAAAAAAGTTCTGAAAGTGAATGTCCTTTAAATTGAATGGGGTTTTTAATAAATGTAATTAGAGTGTAAGAGTTTCCTTGCAAATTTATTAAAGGTTGAGAATGAGAATAAGTAAAATTGTGTACGAAAAAAAGTTGGGAATTTACATTGTTGAATTCGGGGATTTTGTTCCTGGATATTTTTTTGATCTGATAACGATTAATGTGTATGGCAACTCCGGTTAATGCAGTCAAATAAATAAAGAATTTTAACTCAACTATTTTGTTCAACCTTTTTTCTAATTGGTGATTTTTTGTTGTGATGGTTTTAATAAAAGGCAGTTGTTTCGGAACAATGTGTACAAAAAGAGATTTATTTAATAGGAGTTCTTTACAGGAAGTGTAAAACAAGAAGGAGGTAATAAAAGAAATATTATAATAATAGTTGCACAAAAGTGCAGTAGTTAGACCAGCTGTTTAAAGTTATGTTTAAAGATATATGTTGCCAGATTTTATCTACCAACACCTCCACTAAAGCTGGCTAGAAATTTGTAAGTCCTAACATCTTTGCGCATTTCAAATGTTTTTCCTTGGTAACTGGTTTTGTAAGAAAGTCAGCAGCCATATCATCAGAACATTTGTACTGCAGCAAAATATTTCCATCAATAATTTTATCACGCAGGAAATGGTGACGAACATCAATATGTTTCGATCGTGCATGGTATGCATCATTTTTCGCTAAGTTTAAGGCACTCTTGTTGTCGCAAAAAATTATAATTTTATTTTGATTGTTGTTAAACAGTTCATCTTGTAACTGGCGCAACCATTCAGCTTCTTGAACAGCAGTAGACATAGCCATATATTCGGCTTCTGTTGTTGACAGGGCTACAGTTGATTGACGTTTACTATTCCAAGAAATGGCACCTTGTTTTGTGAAAACATACCCCGTACATGAACGCCTATCATTTACATCACCAGCATAATCTGCATCACAGAAGCCATACATATTCGGATTCAACTTTTTAGAATATCTCAGTTTTACATTTATTGTACCTTTGATGTATCTTAAAACACGTTTTACAGCAGTCCAATGGGAGTTATCAAAATTGTTGTTAAATTTGCTTAGATAGTTTACAGCAAAGGTAATATCTGGGCGAGTTCCTTGCACTAAATAAAGTAAACTGCCAACAGCCTCTTGGTATGGAATATTACTAAAATTTTGTGTTTTTGATTTTGGATTTGTAAGTTTTGTATTTATATCAAAGGGTGTTGATATTGGATTAGCATCTATCATTTTAAATCGCTTCAAAATTTCCTCAATATAAACGGATTGATCTATGTGTATCTCACCTTGATTACGGTTTCTAGTTATACGTATGCCAACACAGCTTCTGGCCTCCCCCAAATCCTTCATCAAAAACTTTTGTTGTAGACCTTTTTTAACATTGATTTTAAGTTGTGTGTCATTGGAAAAAATCAATAAATCATCCACATACACAGCAATATAAAACATTTTGGAGTCGCACACCTTAAAGTATATACAAGGATCCACTTTTGATTGTTGTAAACCCATACCTTTGAGAGCTTCATCCAGTTTTCTGTTCCACTGACGGCTTGCTTGCTTTAAGCCGTAAATGGCTTTGTTGAGTTTGCAAACTTTACCTTTAGGATTGGTACCAACACCTTCCGGAGGTTCCATAAAAATATCTTCAGCCAGATCACCTTGAAGGAATGCTGTGACCGCATCCATTTGCTCAATATCAAGATCATATTGAGTTGCTATTGATAATAAATATCGAATTGAAGTGTATCTTACAACAGGCGAGTACGTTTCTTGGTAGTCAATTCCCGGTTTTTGTGAGCAGCCTTTAATTACCAACCGGGCTTTATACCTCTGTATATTACCATTTTCATCACGTTTTCTTTTAAACACCCATTTGCATTTAATGGGTTTAGCACCTATAGGTAAGTCGACTATAGTCCAAGTGTTGTTTTCTAATAACGATTTATATTCACTTTCCATAGCATTTTTCCACTGCGCTGCATCACAACTTTTCATGGCATCGTGAACAGTAAAAGGGTCATCTGAGTCATTAACTTTTACTGAATATAAATGGTAGTCTGTCATGTTAACTGGTTTTGGAGCGCGTTGTGAACGACGAACGTTGTCAGCGTTTATAGGTACCATTGTAGAGTTATGCCCACTGGAAAGTGTATCATCATCAGGTTCGTAGTATTCGGATGATTCATCGCTGTTTTGATCAGTTACAAAATCTTCAGAATTTGTTGTTTCATCATCATCTTCGTCGACGTCATCACTAGTAGCCTCCACTTCATCGTCATCATCATTAAGTTTTAAAAAACAAAATTCTTGTTCATCAAAACGATCTTGTTGTATTTGTTTAAAATCGTTTTCAAAAAACACAACTTCACGGCTTTTGACTACACGCCAACCATTTGGGTCTAGCAACCTATACCCTTTAGTGTCTTCGCAGTAGCCAACAAAAACTAATTCTTGAGCCTTGGAGTCCCACTTTTTTCTTTTTTCTTTGGGGACATACGAAATGGCACGGCAACCAAAAACTTTAAGATGACTTACGTCAGGTTTTACACCAGTCCATATTTCTTGTGGTGTAGTTTTTTTTATTTGCAGCAGAAACGGAACGATTAATAACGTAAACGGCATTTGCAACGGCTTCAGCCCAAAATTTTTTACTCAAACCAGCGTGAAACAGCATGCAACGGGCTCGTTCAACGATAGAGCGATTCATGCGTTCGGCGACGCCGTTCTGCTGAGGGCTGTATGGCACTGTAGTCTGGTGTTGTATACCATTTTTGTTCATTAACTTTGACATTTGCCGATTGCAAAATTCTGTGCCATTATCCGTACGCAGACATTTTATTTTATGGCCAGTTTCATTTTCCACTTTTGCCATAAAGATTTCAAAAAATGTCGGTACCTCCGTTTTTGCCTGCAAAATATATAAAAAAACTTTACGCGAATAATCATCAATAAAAATTAAAAAATACTTAGCTCCACCAATTGAATTTTCCTCCATCGGTCCACAAAGGTCCGAATGTACGAGCTCTAGCAATTTTGTAGTACGTGATTTTGACGTTTTAAAAGGCTTTCTTGACATTTTGCCTTTTATACAAGGAACACAATTTTCTGTTGATTGTGGTTTAAACTCCATACCGGTTACCATCTGTTTTGTTTTTGTCAAATCTGCATAATTTAAGTGACCCATACGAGCGTGCCATATTTCAGGGTTGGTTTGAGTTATTGCCATACACTTATGACTTACATCACTTACGTTTATATCACCATTTAATTTGAACATGCCGTTTTGTAGTTGAGCTGTTACTACCACGATATTATCTTTCGATATTGTACATTTGTCGTCTTTAAATACCACGACAAACCCTCTTTTTAGCATTTGGCGTACGGATAGAAGATTAGCGGTTAGACCGGGTACATAGAGTGCGTTGTGGACAGTTACATCCAACAAATCTCCTTTGTTGTTTTTAATATTGATTTTAACATCACCGACCCCATGTACGTCCAATTTGTGTTTGCTAGCAACATAAACTTCTTCTACGTTTGACTTTTTGATATCAATGAACCAATCTTTTTTCATTGTCATGTGCATACTTGCACCTGAGTCAACATACCACTCATTATTGTTGATGGCACCTGTCGCAAAAACTGTACAAAAACCAACATGTTTATTATTGCATTTTTGTTGTTTATTTGCACGACAATCAGCGGCTTTATGCCCATATCTATTGCAATTGTAACACCGATAACCTTTTTTAGACTCAGGTTTCTTTTTAGATTTAGAAAAAAATGCTGCACCATCACTATTTGTTTTTTTAACATCTTGTAGTAACTTGGTTTTTATTGAATCGCAAGTTATTTTAACACCTGCACTTTCTATACCCATTATCATCGGGGCGTATTCGTCGGGTAAACCAGCCAACAGAAGTGTACCAATCCACTCATCGCTCACCGGCATGTCGACTTCTTTTAACTTGTGTGCTGTAGACACAATCTGACTTACATATTCCTCGATATTTTCAGATGTAGAAAAACGTGTTGTTATAAGCTGCCGCAATAAACCAACTCTTCTAGTGAGACCGGAGTCCTGAAATGCTGCTTTCAATTTATCCCAAACTTCTTTGGATGTAGTTGCATCTTCGATGTGGACATAATTTATTTTGTCAATCAGCAAAATAATTTTTGTTTTGGCCTTGGTGTCAATTTTCGCGTTCATTCCACCTTGTGGATAATTACCTTGAACAGTATCCCACAATTCTTCGTGCTGCAACAAATTTTTCATGGCAAACGACCATGTTGTATAGTTTTCACGGCCAAGCAACTTTTCTACATTGAAACTTGTAGCAATCGACGACATTTTTAAAAATCACTTTATAATCTCTTAAAGCAGTTTTGTACAATTGTTTTAACAACTCCTGGGCCACATAACCTGTTGTGATGGTTTTAATAAAAGGCAGTTGTTTCGGAACAATGTGTACAAAAAGAGATTTATTTAATAGGAGTTCTTTACAGGAAGTGTAAAACAAGAAGGAGGTAATAAAAGAAATATTATAATAATAGTTGTACAAAAGTGCAGTAGTTAGACCAGCTGTTTAAAGTTATGTTTAAAGATATATGTTGCCAGATTTTATCTACCAACATTTTTTGATTTGTTGGGGTTAACAAAAAAAGGTATATGGCAAGCCTGGTATCTGGAAAACAAAAGAATACTTTATAAATTAGCTTAACCATTTTTCGAGGGCTACTCACATTTGCACTCATAACCAGTGTTGCCAGGTTTGCAGAGCATAAAAATGTCAAATTTTCTAGAAAAAATCGTCGAAATCGCCATCATATTTTGAAAAATCGTCAAAATAAAATATATTTGTTAGAAGAGGGATAAAGTTTTAATAAAAAATAAAATACAATAATGTTATTCACATTTCAAATGTTAACGTGTTATTGTTGTAACATAACACGATTTTTGACACTTCTCTTTGGTTTAAACTTCGAAAATCATTATATTTTACAACGATATTCATTTTATAAAATGTTGAAACTGTGTGCCCCAGTAGGCTAGTTGGTAGCACAACTTTTTAAATCTTAAATTATTTTACAAAATTTGGAAATTCTTTAACAATAAGTCTGTTCGATTACTTTTCCTGTAAAGTTCAGTAAAAACTACTCAGTAACAAAATTACAAATAGTAAGACAAATTTACAAAAAAGTAAACGAACAGAAAATTTGTAGGAATTATTAAATTAGATAAAACAGCTTGTTTTAAATATTAAAAAAAAATCAACTGGTCATTATGGAAAAGAAAAAAGTTAATTGAAATTATCGACCAGAAATAATTTAAATGTTTTTTAACTTCTTCCATAGTTAATTATTTAATATTTTTCACTTTCAATCCATAAACAATTAAAATTTAATTTTTGTTTACTAAAAATACAAGCATATTTTTTTAGTCATATATTTTTTTCATCTTACAAATTCTTACTGGCAAAAATGTATCCAGTAAAAACTTGTAAGTTCTTTGGCATCAAACTGTCACTTTACTATGTATCCCTTTTTACCAGTTTTTACTGAGTATTTGTCTAAAGGAAAACCTTCCAGTAAACACTTGTACAAATTTTGTGTTATAGAACAAACTTAATGGTATATTTTTTATTTATTAAATTTTGGCACTTTATTTATATTATTAGGCCTGTTTTTTAAGCACCGGATTTATTTTTGGATTTATTTTGTTTCATTCTATGTTGTATATATATCATCTTTCAACATGAAATATATTCGGGCTAGAGATCTGTTTGTTTCGCAAAAAAGTCCATGCCTTGTTTTTTAACATAAATTTTTTTTTATTTTTTATTTAAATCGAACACCTATTAAATTTTATAAAAATTTAAAAAAATGTTCTAAACATATAAACACAGAAACTAAATTAAGCTAAGCCCGTAATGAATTTATAAAAAAATAAATGCGGTTTGGATTATTGGGGATTTTTGAATTTTATTCATCGTCTTCTTAGACAGTGTGCAATTAATACTATAATTAATATGCATATATTTTCAATTGTTTGAGATAGGCGTGGTAGAGAAGAT
Source organism: Delia radicum (assembly GCA_021234595.1). Taxonomy (NCBI): domain Eukaryota; kingdom Metazoa; phylum Arthropoda; class Insecta; order Diptera; family Anthomyiidae; genus Delia; species Delia radicum. The sequence continues at coordinate 57,033,103 of CM037852.1, forward strand.
TAAGCATACTTTTCTAAAAATCATAACTACATTGTACATTTTTAATTGAGTTAGACCGCGCAGTTTCTGGTAACACAACCTTCATCAGTAATCCTTTTGACAATACTGTAATTATTTGTTTGATTGCATCTATATGAAATGTTTATTTATTAAATGCAATCCTGACCGTGGCTTGAACCTGCTTTGATTAAGTTTTATTCAATTCTAGGATTTGCATTTTTGCAAAATTGTATTTCACATCATTATTTGCTAATAAAGGATAGCTTTCAATAAAAAAACAATGTTTTTTTCAACTTTTAACGAAATAATATAAATTTAATAAAAGATTCGGCGATTTTATGAGAATGATAAATAAGTAGATCTTGCTGACATATTAAATTATTGTCAGTTGATGCTGTACTCTCGTGTGATCAAGACGTAGTTGTGCTTTGACTAAATCAAGAATAAGTAAACATAATAATAAATTAAAAAAAAAAAAAACAACAATTAAACGTGGTCGCGAATATGATACTAATGCTTTCAATTTGCAAGCTAAAATGAGAAAAACAAAAAATATTGTTAGCGGTAGTACCGCTACAAACAATAACAATAACTACTATCAGCCACTCCAAACATTGGATGATGACAATAATGAAATATTAGTTACTAAAACAACAAAGCAAATAATTCCACCTCTTACTATACTTAAGTGTAGTATTGATAAACTACATGAACTTTGCAAAAAATCAAAAGTTGCAGAATATGCAATTAGAAAAATTTCGATTGGTTTGAAACTTTTTGTCAAACTCAAACTGATGTTGAAAATTGAGGCGAAATGCTTAAAGTTGAACAATTAGAATTCTTCACTTATGCCACCAAAAGTGACAGACCATATAAAGCTCTACTTTTTGGCCTTGATAAGGTTAATTTATCTGAGCTTAAGTGTAAATTAATAACTATGGGATTATATTGCACTGACTGCAAAATGATAGAAAAGCCCGGCCAAGGGAATACACAAATCATTTTTTATGTTGTATATTTTAAACGACAATCCACAACTCTTAAAGAGCTAAGACAGAAACACTCTTCTATAGACCATTTAAAAGTTAAATGGGAATTTCACAGAAACAGGAAGAACAAGGTAACTCAATGTTACAATTGTCAGATGTACGGCCATGGGTCGTCTCGTTGTGCTGTTAAAATTTTTTGCTCAAATTGCTCAGGTGATCATAAAGCCGCTGATTGTATATCAGATATACTTAAATGTACTAACTCTGGACAAGCACATAAATATACTTCGCCTGATTGCCCAAGTCGTAAAAAATACATAGATATGAAACAACGTTTCATTACTCAAAATGCTAGAGCCCCTAGACAACGTAATTATGCAAACCGTCAAACTAATATTCCGTCTGTGCCGCAAAACTCTGACAAATCGCAGTTTCCAGCTCTTCATGCTGAAGAAACTCCTGTAAATAATAACTGGTCAAATTTAAGAAATAACAATACTAATGATGACTTGTTTTCATTTGATGATATCAAAAATATAACACTTGAATTAATTCAAAAGTTAAAAGCATGTAAAACAAAGCTTGACCAATTTGAAGTGGTGTCAAGTATTGCTCATAAATTTCTATCGTCATAATGGATCAAACAAGAGCAACAAAAATGATTATATGGAATGCGAGAGGCATACGCCACAAAAAAACTGAATTATTTGACACGATATAGACATCTGTTTAATATCAGAGACGATAACATTATCAGAAGTTTCGATTGGAAATAATTCATATTATTGTTATAGGAACGATAGAGAAAATTCAAGAGGTGGAGGTGTAGCAATCATTGTTGAAAAGACTATACGCCATAATTTAATCCCAATTGTTAATACTATATTGATTGAAAACATCGGTATTAAATTAGAAACATCTGAAGGGCCAGTTTTTATATTCTCATGTTATTTTCCGGTGGGGGGGGGGGGGGGGGGCGCTGGTCGTGACGGCATTAAAAAGGACAACTTTGCTGCAGATATTTTAAAGCTAACTCGTACTAATAACAATTTCATTCTAGGGGGTGATTTTAATAGCAGACATCGATCGTGGGGATGTTTGCGTGCTAACTGCTGGGGAAATATTCTTCAACAGAAAATTGAAATCAACAACGTTTGGATTAAGTACCCATGTGACCCTACATATGTGCCTTCTAACGAATCTCACCAATCATCAACTTTAGACAATTTTTTTGACCAATATACCAATGCAGCTTTCGGAACCTGTTGCTTTGAATGAGTTAACCTCTGACCACCTACCGGTTAAAGTTAACCTTTATGGCTCAAATTATCACACTACGAACCTTGTATACGATTTCAGTAGAGCTAACTGGGCGCAGTTCAAACAGCATATTAATAATAACATTTCAGAATACGAATCTGAATGTTTGAATATAAACGAAGTAAATACGAGGATCGATAACTTTAAAAATGTAATTAAGAATGCCACAGAAATAAGTGTCCCAAAAAGAACTATTTTGCCCAAAACCAAACCTCTACCTACAAATATAAGAATGCTGATCGTGAATCGTAATTTTTTTAGACGACAATGGATGCTGAATAGAGATAATGCAGATAAAATTGAAATGAACAGACTTAATAAACAAATTAAGCAAGAACTCATTATTGAAAGAAACAAATCTTGGAGACATTGCTCCCTTGATAAAAATTCTTCTCCCTTTTGGAATATTTCAAAAGTGCTACGAAAGAAACATAATGTCATGCCGATTCTTAAACATAATGGTACTCGTTACTCTACTGCTCTAGAAAAATGTCAATTGCTTGCTAACACATTCAAATCAAACCATACGCTTTCATCAAGCCTAAGTGATTTTACAACAATAAATACGGTAAACAACGCTATAGATTCTTTCCAACACGTACAATATGCTATTAATAATGATTACTATGTTTCAATTGAAAAAATAAGAAACATAATCAAAAGTTTTAAGATAAAAAAATCACCTGGCATTGATGGTATCAGTAATAAAATATTAAAGGCACTTCCTAAAAAAGGGTTACAAAGCTTGACAAATATTATTAATAACTGCCTTAAATATTGTTATTTTCCAGACTGTTGGAAGGAGGCAAAAGTGATTGCTATATGTAAACCGAACAAAGTCGCATCATGTCCATTATCATATAGACCAATCAGTTTGTTATCGTCTTTAAGCAAAGTCCTAGAGAAAGTTATCAAGGAAAAAATTTTAAAATTTTGTGTTCAAAGTTTATATAGGTAAGAACTCCTCTACACAAATTAATATTCCAGCGGGTTGCCCCCAAGGATCTTGCTTATCTCCAATATTGTATAATATATTTACGTCTGATTTTCCTACATTGTTTGACTGCACTTCATCTATATTTGCTGACGACACGGCGATTCTCTGTCATGGGGTTTATGCTGAAGATATCATCGCAAGCCTACAAAACGCGTTAATAAATATCTTGGAGTAATATTGGACTCAAAAATTAACTTTAGCAAACATGTTTCTTACGTCATAAACAAAATAAATAATGTCACAAGACTTTTGTATCCTTTCATTAATAGAAAGTCAACATTAAGTCCATATAATAAACTTATAATATTCAAAGCTATTTTTATGTCCATACTTTATTACGCTGCCCCCGTGTGGAATGATGTCGCAACCTGTCATGTCAAAAAACTTCAAATAAGTCAAAATAAATTACTCAAGATGATTTACAATCTTCCTCGGCATTATTCGACTCAACGATTGCACTCCATAAACGGTATCGAAATGGTCAATGATAGAATTTTGAAGCTCACTCACAATTATGATATCAGATGTCAATTCTCTGAATATTTACACATTAACGAATTGTCAGTTAGCACGTAGTTTTAAGTTTTATCTTAACATTAAAAACTTTTTTTTCTTTTTTTTTTTTATTATTTAAATAGGTTTTTGTTACTTTTTTCCTAAACTTAAAAAAAAAAAATATTGTAAAATATAATATTATTATATCTTTTGTAATTAATTTTCTAAGTAGAAAAGGCTAATTATCGCCTGAACTCTTTAAATTTGTATTATTACTTTGTAAATATATATCCATGTTATGTAAATAAATAAATTGAATTGAATTGAAAATTAAATTATTGTCAAAAAATCGTCATTTTGGAAGCAAAAGTCGTCAAATAGTCATTTAGTTATTTTGGGTATTAAATATCATCAAAATGACGACAAATCGTCAAACCTGGCAACACTGCATGCGATTGCTACTAAACATACATACATACATACTGTATTACAAAACAAAACAAAAAACAACAACAATATTTTGTGGGTTTTTTTTTTGTTTTTAAGTGTTGATCATGACCATGGATGGTAACCGATTCTATGTGGTTATTGGCAACGTTAACGCTATCTTCTTTTATTTCGGTAACGGTATTTTTGGGGTAACGATACTACAGTTATTTCGGTAACGGGATTTTAGCGTTAACGGTATTTTAGCTTTAACGGTATTTTATTTATTTCGCTAACGGTATTTTAGCGGTAACGTTATTTTAGATATTTCGGTAACTTTATTTTAGGGAAAAAGATTTTTCAATTATTTTGGTAACGGCATTTTAAGGGTAACGTTATTTTAGTTATTCAGGTAATGTTAATGCACACCACAATTTTTAACACCATTATGCCCGACTTTAAATGACTGGCTAGTTTATGATCATACTTTGGGAATATATATCTATTTACAGAAGTTTTTTTATTCAGATCTTGTTAGATTATTTCGTTAACGGTATATTAAGGTATTGATATTTTAATTGTATCGGTAACGGTATTTTACGGATAACGGTATTTCAATTATATCGGTAACGGTATTTTAGGGATAACGATAGTCAGTTGAAATGTGTTAGAATCGGTAACGGTATTTTAGCGATATTTACAGCCATCCCTGATTGCGTATATTTTTGTGTATAAGCATTGAATGTACGTATGTATGTATGATGAAATAAATAGAATAATTTAAAATTTGCATCAACATTTTTAGAGGTCTTCCCACATTTTCACTCATAACTTTTGAACGCGTTAACCGATTTTGATCATTTTCACTAGAAAACTGCTCATAATATCAACAAACAATTTGACTGAAAATTAGCAACACCTCTTCTGTATTGGCGGAGTATTTTGTATTTCCACAGACAGACGGACGGACAGACGGACAGACGGACAAGGCTATATCGACTTCTCTATTCACGCTGATCAAGAATATATATAGTTTATGGGGTCCCAGAATTTTTCTAAAAGAATTACAAACATTTGACAAAGTGAATATACCCTCCGCACTATGGGATGGTGGGTATTAAAAATCAAACAATAAATTCTGGGTATCAATTATGTATCTTTTTTACGACACACGACAATGAAATGAGACCTATCATCCTCGTTTTACCAGCGTAAATGTAAGAATTTTTGTTGGATCTGTTTCAAATGACATTTATAAGCCATCAGATGAATAAACAAAATTAGTTCCATCCCCGAAACGATAATGATCTAGGTGTCATTTCATTGTCGTGTGTCGTAAAAAAGATAAATAATTGATACCCTGAAAATAAACCAACAATACTAAGAAAACCCGCTGGGGAATTAGAAAAACAGTTTACACCAATTGAACTCGAACTTATACTCAAAAACACCAAAGACAATAGCCCAGGTACAGATAAAATTTCTTATTCAATGATAAAAAATTCATCATATATTTTTAAATCGCTTTTATTAAAATTATTTAATGAAATATTTATGAACGGAATTATCCCACATAATTGGAAAAAAAGCCAATGTGATTTGCATACCAAAACCCAATAAAAAGAAAGATGAACTGGACTCTTAGCGGCCGATATCTCTCATATCATGCCTAAGCGAAACTTTGGAAAAAATGGTAGCAAAAAGGTCATATCCACACGAAAGACCTTCGACAAAATCGTAATTTTTAAATCAGCTTAAAGAGTGGCATATTGGTGAAACCATCTATCTCTACGTTAAATCTTTTCTCACAAATAAAACCTTTACAGTTAAAAACAATGGCTATAAATTAAGAGTAACAAAACTGGAAAACTGTATTCCACAGGGATCACCTTTGTCAGTGATATTATTGCTAATAGCGTTTGAAAAAATCTATCACATAATATCAAAGCATAAACAATTTCTTCACTGTCTTTACGCTGATGATTTTTACAAAAATTACAAAAGAAAATAAAATTCAAAATAATCTTGATAATTTGATAGTTGATCTTAATAATTGGTGTTCCATTTCAGGGGCATCTATATCCAGACCAAAATTTAAACAGCTCCACATATAGCGCAAACACAATTGCACCTCACCAACCTTTAAAATAAACAATTATAACTTCGAAAATGTGTCTGAGCTAAAAATTCTTGGACTAATTTTTCATAAAAATTAAATTGGAATGATCTTATAAAACAACTCTGCTCAGACCTGACAAGACGTTTAAACGTCTTAATGTTTATAAATCTATAACTATATAAGAGTGGCGTGACTAAGGGCTGAGTGACTCAACATCGCCCAGCCAAGACCTCTGGACCTAGGAACTTGAAATTTGGTACATATGTTCCTCCTCCGACTAAGACCTCCACTAAGAAGCGATTTTTTGATATTCCAACGGACAAGACCACAAAGTGGAAAAACTCCTTTTTTGGAAAATGATGTCCCTTTTCCCCAGCCAAGACCTCTGGACCTAGGAACTTGAAATTTGGTACATATATTCCTCCTCCGACATTAGATATTCCTACGGAGAAGGCCAAAAAGTGGAAAATCCTCCTTTCCGGAAAATAGTGTCCATTTTTCCGAAAAAAGTACCTTTTTCCCAAAAAAAAGTATCGAAAACGAAGTCCCAAAAAAAGTACCTTCTTCCAAAAAAAGTACCGAAATGCATTGGAAAAAAGTACATTTTCCAAGAGCAAAAGTACCGAAAACGATAATTTTCAAAAAAATTATGTGGTGTAATGGTTAGCGCGTTGGACTGTTACACAGATGGTCCCGGGTTCGATTACCGGTGACGACAACATCAATTAAGAAAAATAATATGTATGAGTTTTCTATCACTTATATGTATCGCTGCGCCCACCTTCGGTGTTCCCATAGCACTTAACCCCACCGAAGTAAAATAATGAATCAGGGCTATGAAACAAAAAGCTTCAATAAATTTGCCAACTCTACATCAAGTGGCGAGCAACAACTGTTCTAAGACTTATCTGCTCGCGCAATTACAGTGTTGCCATGTTTGAAGCCCTTCATCTTTCACCACCTTTCATCTCTCCACTATCCCCTTTAAAAAGAAAGCAACACATTAATTAATAGGAAGCATTTCCTGAGTGTTGCTTCTCTTTAAAAAAAAAAAAAAAAAAAAAAGTACCAAAAAATTTTTATGTTTACCAAAAAAAAGTACCAAAACTATTGACAAGAAAGTACCAAATAAATAAAATTTTCTAAAAAAAGTACCAATTTCAAAATGTCCCTGTAAAAAAAAAAGTTCTGAAACTTTCAAAGCAAATAATTACCGAAAAAAGTACCTTTCCCAAAAAAAGTACCAAAACCTGTACCCTTTTCAGAAAAAAGCACAAAAAAAAGTACATTTTCCAAGAGAAAAAGTACCGAAAATGTTCATTTTCAAAAAAAATACCAAAAAATTTTTCTTTTTACCAAAACTATTGGCAAAAAAGTACCAAAAAAATTAAATATTCTAAAAAAGTACTGATTTCAAAAATGTCCCTTTCCAAAAAAAAGTACCGAAATTTAAAAAAAAAAAATAATTACCGAAAAAGTCCCTTATCCAAAATAAAAGTACCAAAAAAGAGAAAAAGTACCGAAAATGTTCATTTTCAAAAAAAAATGCCAAAAAATTTTTCTTTTTACAAAAAGAAAAGTACCAAAACTATTGGCAAAAAAGTACCAAAAAAATTAAATATTCTAAAAAAGTACTGATTTCAAAAATGTCCCTTTCCAAAAAAAAGTACCGAAATTTTCATTACCGAAAAAGTCCCTTATTCAAAATAAAAGTACCAAAAAAATTTAATTTTCTAAAAATGTATCAATTTTAAAATGTCCCTTTCCAAAAAAGTACCGAAATTTTCAAAAAAATTTTTCCAAAAACCGTACACAAAAAATAAATTTTTCTAAAAAAAGTACCAATTTCAAATATGTACTCTTTCCAAAAAAATATTAAATTTTTCTAAAAATGTAGCAATTTTAAAAAGTACTTTCCATATCTTCCAAAAAAGAGTACCAAAAAAGTACCTTTTTCAAAAATATATACCGAAAAAGTACCTTTTCCAAAAAAAAATCTACCAACAAAATTTAATTTTCAAAATGAGTACCAATTTCAAAAAAGTGCGTCTTCCCAAAAAAACCTTTTCCAAAAAAATATACGATTTCCAAACAAAAAAGAAAATAAATAAATTTTTCTAAAAAAATACCAATTTCAAAAAGGACTTTTGCAATAAAAAATACTAAGAACTGTAATTTTTCCGCAAAATATACTTTTTCCTAAAAAAATTTCCATTTTCCATCTAAAGTATCTTCCACAACAAAAAAAAAAAAACAAAAAGTGTCTTCCAAAAAGAGTACAAAAAAAATAAAATTTTCTAAAAAGTACCAATTTCAAATATGTCCCTTTCCAAAAAACAAGTACTGAAATTTTCAAAGCAAATAATTACCGAAAAAAGTCCCTTTCCCAAAAAAACAGTACCAAAAACTGTACCCTTTTTAGAAAAAAGTACAATTTCCAAGAGAAAAAGTACTTTTTACCAAAAAAAAGTACCAAAACTATTGGCAAAAAAGTACCAAAAAAATTAAATTAAAAAGTACCAAAAATGATTTCAAAAATGTCCCTTTCCAAAAAAAGTACCGAAATTTCAAAAAAAAATAATTACCGAAAAAGTCCCTTATCCAAAATAAAAGTACCAAAAAAAGAGAAAAAGTACCGAAATGTTCATTTTCAAAAACAAGTACCAAAAAATTTTTCTTTTTACCAAAAAAAAGTACCAAAACTATTGGCAAAAAAGTACCAAAAAAATTAAATATTCTAAAAAAGTACTGATTTCAAAAATGTCCCTTTCCAAAAAAAAGTACCGAAATTTTCACAAAAAAATAATTACCGAAAAAGTCCCTTATTCAAAATAAAAGTCCCAAAAAAATTTAATTTTCTAAAAATGTATCAATTTCAAAATGTCCCATTCCAAAAAAAGGACCGAAATTTTCAAAAAAAAATTTCCAAAAAAAGTACACAAAAAATAAATTTTTCTAAAAAAAGTACCAATTTCAAATATGTACTCTTTCCAAAAAGTATTAAATTTTTCTAAAAATGTAGCAATTTTAAAAATACTTTCTGTATCTTCCAAAAAAGTACCATTTCCAAAAAAATATACCGAAAAAGTAACTTTTCCAAAAAAAAATCTACCAACAAAATTTTATTTTCAACATGAGTACCAATTCCAAAAAAGTGCTTCTTCCCAAAAAAAAAACTTTTCCAAAAAAAGATGCACTTTCCAAACAAAAAAGAAAATAAATAAATTTTTCTAGAAAATACCAATTTCAAAAAGGACTTTTTTCATAAAAAATACTAAAAACTGTAACTTTTTCCTAAAAAAATTTCCATTTTCCACCTAAAGTATCTTCCACAAAAAAAGAAAAAAAACAAAAAGTGTCTTCCAAAAAAGTACCCAAAAATTATAATTTTTCTAAAAAAGTACCAATTTCAAAACAATACTTTTTCCAAAAAAAGTACATGTTCCAAAAAAAAACATCCATTTTTCAAAAAAAAAAATTAGCGAAAATTTTTTAGCTTTTCTAAAAAAAGGTACCAAAAAAATTTACTTTTTCTAAAAAAGTACCATCTTCAAAAAAATACCGAAAAAATACATTTTTTCAAAAATTAAATTACAGTTTGAAAAAATTACTTTTTCCAAAAAAATTTATAATTTTTGAAGTGCTTTTTTCCAATTTTTTTTTTTTTTTTTGTATTTAAAATTTAAAAAAAAATTAAAAAACAACACTCAATGAAAAAAGTTCCCGGTTCAACGAATGTCAAACTTTTCACACTGAAGTAACGCTTTAACGAACAAGTCGAACGAAAATAAAAAATATATCTTTTTTTTTTTTTTTTTTTTTTTTTTTTTTTTTTTTTCAATTTATAACGAGCTTTCAACCTCCGTATATTTACAAAAATAAAGCAAATCAAACATATTAGCTAGGTTGATACTAGTATTTCGATCTGGCTAAAGATCTCATCAGAACCCGAAGTTTTAGAAAAGTTAGAGCCTCCATAATAGGCAGAACTTTAACAAAAAACCTATTAATAATCAATTTTGCTCCATTCCTGTCTTCTTAGTAATCAAGCACGTGGTTAGGTCTTTTCCTAACAAGCATCATGACGTTACTAAACTTTGAAGACCAAAAATGTTCTATTTATATAAAAAATTTTTAGTTTGTACACTGGCTCAAGTAATATTTTTTACAGTTATATTAGTTTTTTGTTTTTATACACATCGAGATTATTTTTATGTTATTTTCAATTTATAACGAGCTTTCAACCTCCGTATATTTACAAAAATAAAGCAAATCAAACATATTAGCTAGGTTGATACTAGTATTTCGATCTGGCTAAAGATCTCATCAGAACCCGAAGTTTTAGAAAAGTTAGAGCCTCCATAATAGGCAGAACTTTAACAAAAAACCTATTAATAATCAATTTCGCTCCATTCCTGTCTTCTTAGTAATCAAGCACGTGGTTAGGTCTTTTCCTAACAAGCATCATGACGTTACTAAACTTTGAAGACCAAAAATGTTCTATTTATATAAAAAATTTTTAGTTTGTACTCTGGCTCAAGTAATATTTTTTACAGTTATATTAGTTTTTTGTTTTTATACACATCGAGATTATTTTTATGTTATTTTCAATTTATAACGAGCTTTCAACCTCCGTATATTTACAAAAATAAAGCAAATCAAACATATTAGCTAGGTTGATACTAGTATTTCGATCTGGCTAAAGATCTCATCAGAACCCGAAGTTTTAGAAAAGTTAGAGCCTCCATAATAGGCAGAACTTTAACAAAAAACCTATTAATAATCAATTTTGCTCCATTCCTGTCTTCTTAGTAATCAAGCACGTGGTTAGGTCTTTTCCTAACAAGCATCATGACGTTACTAAACTTTGAAGACCAAAAATGTTCTATTTATATAAAAAATTTTTAGTTTGTACTCTGGCTCAAGTAATATTTTTTACAGTTATATTAGTTTTTTGTTTTTATACACATCGAGATTATTTTTATGTTATTTTCAATTTATAACGAGCTTTCAACCTCCGTATATTTACAAAAATAAAACAAATCAAACATATTAGCTAGGTTGATACTAGTATTTCGATCTGGCTAAAGATCTCATCAGAACCCGAAGTTTTAGAAAAGTTAGAGCCTCCATAATAGGCAGAACTTTAACAAAAAACCTATTAATAATCAATTTTGCTCCATTCCTGTCTTCTTAGTAATCAAGCACGTGGTTAGGTCTTTTCCTAACAAGCATCATGACGTTACTAAACTTTGAAGACCAAAAATGTTCTATTTATATAAAAAATTTTTAGTTTGTACTCTGGCTCAAGTAATATTTTTTACAGTTATATTAGTTTTTTGTTTTTATACACATCGAGATTATTTTTATGTTATTTTCAATTTATAACGAGCTTTCAACCTCCGTATATTTACAAAAATAAAGCAAATCAAACATATTAGCTAGGTTGATACTAGTATTTCGATCTGGCTAAAGATTTAGTAACGTCATGATGCTTGTTAGGAAAAGACCTAACCACGTGCTTGATTACTAAGAAGACAGGAATGGAGCAAAATTGATTATTAATAGGTTTTTTGTTAAAGTTCTGCCTATTATGGAGGCTCTAACTTTTCTAAAACTTCGGGTTCTGATGAGATCTTTAGCCAGATCGAAATACTAGTATCAACCTAGCTAATATGTTTGATTTGCTTTATTTTTGTAAATATACGGAGGTTGAAAGCTCGTTATAAATTGAAAATAACATAAAAATAATCTCGATGTGTATAAAAACAAAAAACTAATATAACTGTAAAAAATATTACTTGAGCCAGAGTACAAACTAAAAATTTTTTATATAAATAGAACATTTTTGGTCTTCAAAGTTTAGTAACGTCATGATGCTTGTTAGGAAAAGACCTAACCACGTGCTTGATTACTAAGAAGACAGGAATGGAGCAAAATTGATTATTAATAGGTTTTTGGTTAAAGTTCTGCCTATTATGGAGGCTCTAACTTTTCTAAAACTTCGGGTTCTGATGAGATCTTTAGCCAGATCGAAATACTAGTATCAACCTAGCTAATATGTTTGATTTGCTTTATTTTTGTAAATATACGGAGGTTGAAAGCTCGTTATAAATTGAAAATAACATAAAAATAATCTCGATGTGTATAAAAACAAAAAACTAATATAACTGTAAAAAATATTACTTGAGCCAGAGTACAAACTAAAAATTTTTTATATAAATAGAACATTTTTGGTCTTCAAAGTTTAGTAACGTCATGATGCTTGTTAGGAAAAGACCTAACCACGTGCTTGATTACTAAGAAGACAGGAATGGAGCAAAATTGATTATTAATAGGTTTTTTGTTAAAGTTCTGCCTATTATGGAGGCTCTAACTTTTCTAAAACTTCGGGTTCTGATGAGATCTTTAGCCAGATCGAAATACTAGTATCAACCTAGCTAATATGTTTGATTTGCTTTATTTTTGTAAATATACGGAGGTTGAAAGCTCGTTATAAATTGAAAATAACATAAAAATAATCTCGATGTGTATAAAAACAAAAAACTAATATAACTGTAAAAAATATTACTTGAGCCAGAGTACAAACTAAAAATTTTTTATATAAATAGAACATTTTTGGTCTTCAAAGTTTAGTAACGTCATGATGCTTGTTAGGAAAAGACCTAACCACGTGCTTGATTACTAAGAAGACAGGAATGGAGCAAAATTGATTATTAATAGGTTTTTTGTTAAAGTTCTGCCTATTATGGAGGCTCTAACTTTTCTAAAACTTCGGGTTCTGATGAGATCTTTAGCCAGATCGAAATACTAGTATCAACCTAGCTAATATGTTTGATTTGCTTTATTTTTGTAAATATACGGAGGTTGAAAGCTCGTTATAAATTGAAAATAACATAAAAATAATCTCGATGTGTATAAAAACAAAAAACTAATATAACTGTAAAAAATATATCAATTTAAAAAATATAAATAATAATTGCATAGTTTTGTTTTTTATTCGTTTTGTTGTTTAACGAATATCTCGATTTAACGAACAACCTTGACGTCCTGTAATTCGTTTAACCAGAATTCTACAAAATTTTCTACAAATATAATTTTGTTATAATTACGTTCTAATTTTCTACAAATTTTTTTTTTACAATATTGAACTTTTTTTTTTCTTTTTTAATTTTAACCAATACTCAGGGGATGCCCCCTACTCATGCAGTGCATTGTATTGATCAGGAAAATAGGGTATGGGAGGGAGGAAAGAGGGAGTAGTGTTTGTGGATATTTGATTTAAATTTTTCTAAATTGTAAGTAACAGGGAAGACTTCTGCGGGAAGTTTGTTCCACATACGAATCGTTCGACTAAAAAACGAATTTTCTCTGTAATGCGTTGTGCGAAACACAGGACAATCAACTACAAACGGATGTGCTCTACTAGATAAGCGAGTATTACGAATAAAAACTCGGGCTCGTGGAATAAGTTCACTTATCTCAGATGAGCATCTCCCATGGTAATATCGATAGAAAAGTGTCACACAACCCACATTCCGGCGATGCTCCAATGAATCAATAAAGTTGGATACACTACTGTCATTGATAAGCTTCACCGCCCTCCCCTGAACAGGGTCCAGAAGCTTCAGAATAGACAGTGGAGCCCCTGCCCATATATGAGAGTTGTATTCCATTTTTGGCCGGATATAGCTGGTATAAATAGTAAGGAGATCGGATGGAGTGAAGTAAGTCTTGCACCGTTTTAGAAAACCGAGACACTTGAATGCCTCTTTCGACACTTGAAATACGTGCTTATTCCAACGGACATCACACTGTATTCTCATGCCCATGTGACTCAACATCGCCCATACTAGCACCTGCTCCTAGAAACTTTAAATTTGGCATATAGGTTCCTACTGGGAAGGTGACCTCCAATAAGACGGAATTTTTTTTATATTACATCGGAGATGAACAAAAAGTGAGAAACTGGGCCAAATAACCGAAAAATTGGTAGACAGTTTCCTCCTGAAAAGAAGAATTCGACTAAGACGTAATTTTTTGATATTCCAACGGAGATGGCCAAAAAGTATTCAGAAAATAAATATCTTATTCCAAAAAAATATCGTTTTCCAAAAAAAAAACTTTTTCAAAAAAAAAAATACTTTTTTAAAAACAAGTGCTTTTACCAAAAAAAAGAACTTTTCCCGCAAAAGGTGCTTTTACCAAAAAAAAAGACTTTTTTCAAAAAAAAAAAAAATGCTTTTACCAAAAAAAGTACTTTTGACAAAAAAAAAAATGATTTTCAAAAAAAAGTTAAGTATTTTTCCGAAAAAGTCTTTTTTTAAAAAAAGTAAATTTTTCAAAAATAAAGGTCTTTTTCCAAATAGCAAATTTTCCATAAAAAAACAGATTTTTCCAACAAAAAATAATGCTTTTTTTCAATAATACTACATACTATTCTAAAAAGCAATTTTATTTTTTTGATAACAAATTTTCAAAAAATTTAAAAAACTGTAAGTTTGAAGAATACATATAACAATTTTCATGTTATATTAATTTTCATGATCATGGCACGATGGGTTATTTCCAAAAAGTTCTTTAAACAAAAAAGTACTTACTAATTAAACAGGGCCCAAATGAAGACCTTCACTAAAATGGGATCTTTAATATATTACTGGAAAACGTAGAAACGAGTAAAGAGCCCAATTTTACGATCATTGGCTAAAAAGTTGAAATATAGGTTTTCTGTGATGTGGGCTAATACACTGAAAATACACTTATTGAATTTTCCACTGAAAACGTGGTATTACGGGGATTTAAAATTTTAAGAAGTGCTCATCTTAATCAAAATGTTAAGCTAAATCTGAAACTTAAAACGTAAGTTGTTTCAAACCTTATTTTTCGTAAAGCAATTTTAATCTAAGTTGAAAAAAAAAACCAAAATTATACTTTTCAAAAAATAGGTTAAGGAAAATGTTATTCAGATTTACAACTTCACTGACGTTTTGGAGTTCAAAAAACCTATACTCAATCTCAATATATCTGTTCGCTCAACAGAAAAATTTATTACGTTTAACAAAATGTAGTCCTTTTTTTTGGCTCAGAAAAAGTATTTTTGTTAATTTTTACAATTTTTAATTAAAGTACAAAATAAGTACATCTACAGTCTTATTTCTAATTCTAATATACACACAATTTTTATTCAAGCTAAAAACAATGCTACATTGATGTGAAATATAATAATAAAATTTGGTCTTTTATTTGCGTCATTACATTTTAATTTTTTTATAAAATAGAATATTTTTGAAAAAAATTACGAGTTAATGGTCCCCACCAAAGTCCAATTTCGGATAGAGATGTCATTAGCACTGACGTATGGTGAAGCTAGGAGTAATACAAATCCATTTTGCTTTAACTTTCTCAGTTTTCAAGCTATGGGTCATATTCTTAAATCAGAAAAGGAAAAAATAACGCCGTCATGAAAACTTCAGATAGTAGGTAGTATCATATTTTAACAATAAATTTTTACAAATACATACTAGAAAATAGTTTTGAAAAATAACACTCAAAAATGGTTAAGCCACTGGGAATTTTTACTATTTTGTTAAATTAGGTTAACTTAAATCTACGCTTAAGTCAGTTTTTAAATAAAAAATTGGTTCAAAAATAGTCAACTCGATTTAAAACGCATTTAATAGATTTTTTATGTTTATTGTTTTGGAAATACATGGGATTTCGCTCTGAAATTTTAGTATAACAGTTTTTGTGGAAAAGTTTCTACTATCGATTTACGCAAAAAAAAATCGAAATCTAGAAGGCTCAGTATGAAGATGTCCTCTTAAAATTGAAAAGGGAAAAATTTAAAAAATACATTTAGGATCGGGTGATAAAAATCGTCTAGGACCAAATTTTGTTTACAGGTTCCAAAATTTCGTGCTTTGTGTTGCCCAGGACCAAATATTTTTTAAAGTTTCCCAATTTCATGCTTTTGTGTCCATTTGTTTAAAAGAGTAAATAATTTTGCTGCAGTTGAAACCTACAAGTTTTAAGTGAATATGTAAATTTCTTTCAGAGTTGTAAAGAGTACCACTTACCACCTTTTGCTCTTTTTTATACAAATAACTTCTGAATATTCAAAACCTTCTATATCTTAAACACGCCGTTAACAGTAGTTTTTAATAGATTTTTTTTAGATTTTAGATAATTTTCTTTATTTTTTCATAAAATTTGTTTACAATAGTTTTTAGTTTGTATTACTAGTTTACATCTTATATAAAGAAAAGTGGCTTGGTTTTATATAAAAAACCGTTTGCCAGAGTGTTAGGCCGTTACCTATTAAAAATTTTTACGTTCTATCCTGTTTAGTTTTATTTAAAAATTGAATTCATTTATAAGCATTTTCCTATAACTAGTTGCCTCTTTAACATAACCGTATAGATTTAACCAACTTGCATCTTCACCATTTAATATGTTCACTATGCTACTATCTGAAAGCCGTATATTACCAAAATGTTTCATTCTTAATTCGTTTAGAATAGAGCATCTTCCCAAAAAATGTTGCATTGTCTCTATTTCTCTTAGGTTGCACATTGAGCATAATCTTTGACTACCTATCCTGTATTTGTTGCCATTTAACCAAAGTAAATCACCTCTGGCCTTCATAATAAAACTTATTTGCACCATACTATAACTCTACAATAAGTAGGACTTTTGGTGGGGTCGAGTAGTTTGTAAATTCTCTGTTGACTTTTCTGAGAATTCTCAATATATTCTTGACGTTTTGACCATTTCATCACCTCTATTAAATTTAAACAATAATTATTAAATGATAGTTTGTCATGAGTGTGATCGATGTAGCCGACGTGATATTCCAACATTTTATTTTTAAGGTGACAGTGCCAAAAAATATCTCTTTGCATTATCTTCGTTGAAAGTATGTGTGGTAATCTGTTAGTTTCATAATCATAAATGGTCCTGGAAATGTACTGTAAGTGTAGGCTATATGTGTAGAAGTGACCGTCTTCTTGCCCAGTTTCCAGCATTACAACGTAAGTAGGAGCACTTTCCCCAAGCCTTAAAACTCGTTTTGTAAAATACCGATGTAACTTATCCACATCGTCGAACCAAGAGTTGCCCCAAACTTGTGAACCATATGACTGTATGGATCTACATACAGCGAGAAACATTTTCCACTTAGCCTTTAATAATATTTAATTTTTGCCAGTAAAGTTTTTCCACGTTGCGTTTATACAATTTTTTGCAGCTTCATTTTTGGCCAAAACATGTTTTAAAAATGACATTGTTGCTGTTAGTATGACTCCTAAATATTTATATTCATTTACAACATTAACAAGTTCACCATTAAACGTCCATCTTTCTGTTCTTGCGATCCTACCTCCTCTTCTGAATATCATTATATCTGATTTCATTAGATTGACCTCCAGACCCCATGTACTGCAATATTTTTCTAAGTTATAAATCATTTTTTGTAAAATATCTACGTTTTCTGACAAAATGACAATGTCGTCAGCATACATCAGCACCAGTGTTGCCAGGTATGTTGAGCCTTAAATCGTCAAATTTTCCAATAAAAATCGTCAAAATCGTCATTATATTTTCAAAAGTCGTCAAAAAATCGTCAAAACAAAAAATATTTGTTACACGTAGGATAAAGTTTAAATAAAAAAAAAATAATAACAATGTAATTCACATTTCAAGTGCTCATGTACTATCGGTGTAATATAATACGATTTACACCGGATTTATTTTTGGATTTATTAATCAGAATATTCGAACTCGATGTTTGTTGCGCAAAAACTTAGATGTTTTTTTATTTAATTTAAAAAATATTTTATTTTTATCTCAATCTTACACTATTTAAAAATATAAATATTAAAAAAAGCATAGTTGGCATTCAATAACTTTTCATAATAACGATTGGCTATCACAGTAACACTAATAGCGGAATGGAAATTTAAAAAAAGCGATTCCACTAAAGACATGTTTCTTCTTATATAAACGGTTTTAGTTTTCTATTTAACCTGTTTGATTTTGAAATATCTTGAACTAGTTGAAGTCAAAATAACGCTAAAATACCGAAATGACGATTAATAACGTTATTTTGTTGATGTAACAAAATTAAATGGGTAGATTTTTGAAATAAACCCTGTAAAGACACATGCCACTATTGGAATCGTAGCTTTAAAACGTTCATAACGGCATTGGTGTGGCTGTGGCATGCAACTGTCATTGTAATGAAAAGGCAGTGTTTGCCAACCATGAAAAAAGTAAGCACATACTCAGGGAACTTCTGCTGTAAATATTTTTCGTTGTTTCAGTTGTAATACAGTATCTTTATTTTTAAGTAAAAAAAAAAGTCATTTGTAGAAGAAATTTAATTTTTGACTACAATTGTAGTTCATTTAAAAAACAAACCACATTAAATTACAGTATTATTACATTCATTTTATACAGTATTTTTTTTTTTTTTTATTTAAAAAATTAAAACAAATTAATGTTTTTTTATTTTTTGCTGCACTGACTAAACCACTCGTTAATAATACAATTGTAGTTAATTTTTTGAACAGTAAAAAACAAATGACTATCTTAATTGAATTTACTAAAATGTAAGTCGTTCTTTTTTCAAGTGAAATTTCATTTGTTTTTAGCTACATTTGCAGTGGTCTTTACCGTCATTAAGTGCAGAAAATAAATAAAAATAAACCTAACATGAATCCACAAAATAACTTTTTTGTTAAACTTTCAATAAAAAAAATTTTAATATTAACGAAATAATAAAAATCCAAAAATAGATCCGGTGATTTTTTAATAATAGCAAATAAACACGTTTTGCTGACAATATTAAACGTTTGTCAAAAAATCGTCATTTTGGAAGCAAAAATCGTCAAATCGTCATTTAGTAATTTAGGTACTAAAAATCGTCAAAATGACGATAAATCGTCAAACCTGGCAACAGTGATCAGCACTCTTATATTAATGTCATCTATAAACAAACCACCACCTAAGTGGTCATGCATATCATTTAAGTATAGCGCGAAAAGAAGAGGCGACAACAAGCATCCTTGTTTTACGCCAGATCGTGTATCGAACTAGTCAGACAAATCTTCACCTGTCCATACTGCAGATGATGTGTTTTGGTATAAGTTTTCAATAAACGTGATTACCTTAGTAGACAGGTATACCAATTCTGGGTATACAGTCAAAGGCCGCCTTGAAATCTACGAAGAAAGCGTATACTTTTTTCTTCTCGGAGAATTTAATATTAACAATTGAGGCCAAGTTATATATATTGTCTATGGTTGAGTATCTTTTACGAAACCCCGCTTGAAATTCATTTAATATTTAATAATTGTTCACCCATTCACTTATTATTTTATTTATTATACCAATCATTACTTTTCCTATGCAGTTCAGGAAAGAGATGCCCCTATAATTGCTTTCTTGATTCGCATCACCTTTTTTGTGAATTGGAAAAATTATACTTTTACGAAATGTTTCAAAGCTTCCGAACCCGTTTAGTAACTGAGAATAGACATCTGCCAATACCTTCAAAAATTCATCATTTGCGTGAAGTGATAACCAAATTACTTAAATCTTGGAGCTCAATACTTGGATTCCCGTCTTGTAAACTTTTTAGATTGGTTTTTAATTTTTCATTATAAGATTCTTCGTATCTAGGATTCCATTTTAACTTTGGGGGTAATTTCATTTTTCCTCTGTTGTTAGGGGATGCATCAATCGTTATTCCAAGCTTTATGGGCAAATGATCAGACCAAATTTGATTTTCTACGGAAAACTTAGTAACCAACTTAAGTAAATCCAGATCGATGGCGCAAAAATCAATCACCGAGTTCCCAATGCTACTTATAAAGGTGTGAGACCCATTTTCATCTCCAAATGTTCTTCCATTTGTAATCACTAACCCGTAATTTGCGCAAAAATCTAAAACTTTTCTTCCATAGGAACATACTTTTTTGTCCATAGATTTTCTTTGGTCATACCCCGCTGGAAACGTATCTTGTATTGCTTCTTCTAACATCTGTTGTTCTTCTCCTATTCTCGCATTAAAATCAACCATAATGATTGCATTTACCACTTCAGTGCTTTCAAAGAGATTTTTAACAAGATCAAATTCCTGATGCCAGTTTGCCTTTCGAATATAAACCGGAATAATTGAAAACCTTAGGTCTTTTACTTTAAGCTCAATATCATCAATTCCACCATATGACTTGAAATAGTGCTTAATACCACTGTCAATCAGGTCTTTTTTCACTCCACAGACATAACCACCTATAGCCCTACCATAATTACTGATCCGTGAGGCCGATTTCCACATTACGTTAAACTTTCCAAATCTCTTCTCATATTTTGGAATATTTATAGCTTCAACATGGGTTTCTAGCAATATAAAGATTTCAGATTGATCTAGTTTTTTATATCGGAATATATTAAGATTTCATCTTTTAATAAATAAACATTAAAATTGTTTGCTTTATTCCAAGTTCCTAGCTCCAGTGGTTTGAACTTTGTGATTAATGGCCATTTATCGTTTTTGAGCTCTATATTACCATGGTTTTATGACAAATTCCAAAAAGTTTTTCTTCAGTGAATTACCTGAAGTGTTTTGGACAAAAGGAGACTTTTCCCCGTAAACATTTCCAAAAATCCCATCTTAGGGGATGTATATGCGAGGGGTGTAACCTACATGCCAAATTTCAAGTTCTTAGCTGCAGCGGCTTGGTCATGGTGATTAAGGGGACATTTTTTTCTTTGTACCACATTTTCATTGAGTTTTTATTAGGAATTCCAAAAAGTATATTTAAGTGCATTAGCCATTACTCTATTTGAAATTACAGATTTCTAGCAGAAGAGGTTTAAGCAGAAAGATAAGATGGATATTTTTATCGTAACAATTTCCAAAAATCGCCTACGATGCAGGAGGAACCTACATGAAAAATTTATTGTTCCTAGCTTCAGCCGCTTCGACTGGGTGATTAAGGAGTCACTTTTTTCTTTGTACCACCTTTTTATTAAGTTTTTGTTTAAAATTCCAAAAAGTTCATTAGCCCATATTCTACACCCAGAAAACATACTCGGTCGTGGCTACCGTTGTAGTTGGGGCAATCCGTTGCTTCAATCAAATAATTTTTAACACAATCAAAAGATTCGATCGCGACAACTGAATCATTGGATTGTGATGAAAATCTTTATGTTGAAGTTACAGTCATTCTGGCACGACAATAAAATTTTCATTGCTTCAACAGAAATTAGGTGATAACTACCCAAATACGGTTACTACGACGGAATGTTCTCTTTATGTATTTGAAATTTAAGATTTCTAGCGGAGAGGTTTAAGCAGAACGTTAGGCAAAATTCTTTTTTGTTTATTTTTTTGCAACCTTTTAATTTAATTTAATTATTTCCAAAAATCATGTTTCCGAGAATTGTGTCTACGCCGGAGACGGAACCTTCATACCAAAAGTTCGAAGCCCATGCGGTTAAAGCTGGGAGATTAGGCGGCACTTATTAACATTTTAACCAGACTTTAACTATGTTTTTATTTCAAAAAGTAGTTAATTAATCTGTACATTAAGGAACACATATTTTATACTAGCGGCCAATGCCCACAAGGTTGTTAGCATAGATAAGACGTTTTTTTGCGTTAAAGTTCAAAATGTAATTTTTATTGGACAATGCAATAAAGTATTACCTATTTTATTTTACAGATTTGCAGAAATTTTTTACTCAGCGAAGCCTGCTTCGGACATACCACAGAGTAAAAAACCCCTAAGTCCGGCCGCAGGCCGGCTACGCAGAAAAACTTTAATATTCACTATTTTTTACTGGGGATTATTCGCATAATCATGTTGGGCATAGTTCCCATGTTGGTTTGGGGTTATGATAGATACATTTTAGTCCATAATCCCCAAATCGGAAATTGGGATAATGTCATGTCATTCCTGCCTAAAAATGTAGATCCCCAAAAGATTAACTTCTTATAAAAATCGTCCAGGACCAAATATTTCTGTTTACCAATTTTGTGCTTTTGTGTTCATTTGTCAAAAAGAGTATATAATTTTGCAGCACTTGGAATCTAAAAATTTCAAGAGAATAGGAAAATGTATTTAAACGTTATGAATTAGTACCAACTTTTACCCCTTTTTATACAGTTAACTTCTAAATATCCAAAATATTTTATAATTTAATTTTTATTATTACTCGACTATCTTAAATATCCAATATATCGTTACCAATACTTTTTAATGTCGGAATACATTAAAAAGAAAATGATTTCCTGTTTTAATTATTTTGTTTAACTATTTCGAAAAGATGTTTTAATTTTTAAGCATAAAGCAATTGTACATGTCATTAAGAGAACAGTTTTTCCCTTTAAATCTTTATTTATGACAAGTTTTGATCAGAAAAGCAAAAATTATATCTTAAGTGAACTACGATATAATTACCTAATGGTTTTGGTTATGAGATTGACCGTTTTGCTCCTCTCTTGGTTGATGTCTACGCTTAAGGAAGTACCTACATGTGAAATCTCAAGTTCCTAGCTCCTACGATTTGAGCCGGGCTATTAACGGACACTTTTCCTTTTTTAACCCCATTTTTGCAAGTTTTAATCAGAAGTTCAGAGAAACACATATTTTAAAGGTCAGATTTGTAGCCAAATGTTAGTTGGCAGAATATTAAAAAGGAGATTTTGACCTTAAGGAATTTCACCATATAAATTTCTTCTTAGATAATATCTGTACCTGACGAGGAACCTTCAAGCCAAATTTCAAGTTCCTTACTCCAGCGGTTTAAGCTTTGTGATTAATCCCAATTTTTCTTATTTAAACCCATTATTTTTGGTGAGTTCCAAAAAATTTTTGGGAACAGAAGGAGACTTCTTCCTTTTTGTCCGTCCCCTGAAAAGTATAAAAAACCTCTCCTTAGTGGATGTCTAATTTAATCCAAATTTCAAGTTCAATATTTTTTACAATTTTTACCACGGCATTATTGAAAATTCTCTCCGGTAAATTAGCCTATACCTTAGGGAATACATATTATAAAATTTAGATTTATAGACAAAAGGGTTTGGGCAGTAAATCAAGAGTAAATCCCATATTTGTGGATATCTACGCCAGAGGAGGAACATACATGCCGAATTTCAAAATCAAGCGGTTTCGGCTGAGGGGCTAAGCGAACATTTGTTTTTGTGTCACATTTTTATCAAGTTTTATTTGAAATTCCTGAAGGTATATTTTAAGTGCTTTAGCCCATAGATTATTGGCTAATACACTTGACATTTCAAATTTTTAGCCGAAGGGGTTTTAGCAGGACGATGAGGGGAAGACTTTTAATATTTTTGTGCCACATACTAACAATTTCCTGAAATCGTGATTAGTTGTATTTGATGGAGAAGGAACCTCAATGACAAATTTCAAATTCCAAGCTCCAGCGGTTTAGGCAGCGTAAATAGGCGGTACTAATTCCCTTTTGAATACCATTTTTACTATGTTTTTATTGTATATTTTAGAAATTATCTTTTCAGTAAGACCATATACCAATGAACACATGAGTTATGGTAACGGGCAAGCCCACTAGGTTGTTATCATAGATAACACCTTGCTTGGCCTTAAAGTTTAAAATGTAATTTTTATTGGACAACGGAATAAAGTATTAATTTTTTATTTTACAGCCTTCCATAAATGTTTTACTCAGCGAAGCCGACTTTGGACATACCACAGAATAGAAAAATAATAAACATTGCAGCAGTCCGTCTACGCAGAAATACTGTAATATTCACACAATATTCTTTTGAAAAACGATCTTATAACTACACTGATAGAAATTTGTGCGTAGTATTAATGAATTCCTTCATTAATCCAATGAATTTTTTCATAAAAAAGTCCCCAAAGAAACGTTTCATTTAGTCAATGAAAGGTGTTTCATTAAATCAATTTTAATGAATGGTTTCATTGACCCAATGAAAATTTCATAAAGTATATGAAAATTTTTTCATTAATACTAGCCTAATCGTTATGAAAATTTCATGTGCTTAGCGAATAATATTCATAGTTTGTATGAAATATTTTCGTTGATATTTAATAATTTGCACTTTTTATGATTATTTTAGCATAGCATTAATTTGGTTTCTTAAGAAATTATCATTCGTTGATATTATTTATAAGGTCTGGTCTGGTCCAATTTTAATTTATTTCTGCTTTTATTGTTTTATTTTTTGCAAAATTGTTCAATCTTTCTTTACATTTTTTATAATTTGTGTTAAAAGATGACATATTTTCTTTTATGTCGGTACAAAATATGTAATTTTTTATCGATCTGGCTTGGAATTCTGTAGAACGATCGACGATTATAGTCCACTTTTTGTAGTTAAATTACGACCATATTAGATAAAAATGTTAAATATTGTTAACAATGCTGTTAAAAACAAAAGTTTATTATCGTTTAGCATAAAGTTTTTGTGTAACATCGTCCACAAAATAACAATTTAGGTCTCGTTTTGAACAAAACTATGTCGTTTTTCTTAGAGAATCTGTTCCCTGGAATTTCGTCAAAAACTGTTAGCTCTAGGCAAATTTGATAAAAAAAAATTAATTATATCAAAGTTTTGGTTAATTCTGTTTAAAAGAATTTTTTCAGTTTTTTTATTTCAAAATGATAGTACAAAAAAAATTTTATTTTTTTATTACAAGTCAAAATTTTTATTGAAAAAAATTTAAAAATTTTTCATTGATTTAATGAATTTTTTTTATGAAGTTATGAAAAAATCATAATAAATGTTAATGAAAAAAATACCAGTATTAATGAATTTTCATTCAGTTAATGAAATTTTTCATTAAACCAATGAATCGATTTTAATGAAATCGTTTCATTAATACTATGAAGGAAAATTCTATCAGTGTACGTAAGACATAGCTCCCATTTTGATTTAAGGGTTAAGACAGAAATATTTTCATTCGTAGTCCCCAAATTTGAAATGGGGATAATGCCATTCCATACCTACCTAAATGTTTGGATACCAACACTAATATATTGTGTTTAATTTTCGTTAAAAGAATAAATTCTTATCCAAAATCAATTATATTGTAAACTTGAAGGCAAAACAATGTCGTCCCCACGCTAACAATGCAGCGGGCATACTCCCAATTAGTAATACAAATACATCTTAATCCGATATGGTTCGGACCATAGTGTGTACGTATCACTACGTCATGGGGATGAGCCCTCTCGGTCGGTTATGGTGGGTAACTGTTCGTAAAAAAAATTTTAGAAATTTTTTAATAAGTAATAAAAATAGAATCGATAGAATGTGGATTTATCACAATTTCATTAATTACACTGTGTGTAATTTTTTAAGTCATGGCAAAATAACCCTATACGTACACCACTACGTGATAAAAGACTAAAAAAAAAAAGACCCGTGTCTCCCAATTTTTCCCAAAGTCATCTCCTCTTTTGTTTATGGGCCGCCAAAGATTTGGGGCCTCGGTATCATTTTCGCAAAAAAGTGATCATTTTCTCAGGCTCATATCTTGCAAACCGTTCAGAATTTCGATTTACTCTCTATGGCAAAGTTGTAGCTCTTGTCTACAAATTTGTTTATTGAGATCTTAGGTAAATTTTTGTAGATGATTGTTTCCTTGAATTTTGAACGGTTTGCTACCTATGGACCTGAACACGGGAAAAAAGGTAAAAAAATCGAATTTTTTTAAGTTTTTTGCGATTTTGATCTGGAAGGTGAAGTTTTTTTGATTTTATATGTTCGCAATTTTTGTTCTTTATGACAAGAGCTACAACTTTGCCATAGAGAGTAAATTCTGAACGGTTTGCAAGATAAGAGCCTGAGAAAATGATCACTTTTTTGCGAAAATGATACCGAGGCCCCAAATCTTTGGCGGCCCATAAACAAAAGAGGAGATGACTTTAGGAAAAATTGGGAGACACGGGGTCTTTTTTTTTAGTCTTTTATCACGTAATGGTGTCCGTATATGGTTATTTTGCCATGACTTAAAAAATTACACACAGTGTAATCATGAATATAAATGTTTTTATACAAACAAAAACGAATTGAAATTATTAATTATAGGTAAATAAAATCCAAACACAAACTACATTGTTATGAAGCTTCAAACTCCTTCAGCTAGAGTTTACAGGCAAGGATCTGGATATGTGATCAACAGGACATGAATTCTGTATAATATTTCACATGTTGGTCATTATATAAAAAAACTACTTAAATATTTACAAAACTTACAATGAATAAAAATTTTTATTCAGAACTACACGCAGAAAAAAGAGCATCGTTTTCTAATAGTTTAAGAGCATCATATTGGTAGCAATCATATTATTAGCCCAAATGACAATCATCTTCAATCATACTTTTTCTCTGCGTGTAGGTGCACTCCGGGCAAGCCCGGCTTTAGCCGGCTTGTGGTTCATAAAGCCAAAGCCATATTAGCACAATTGTACACATCTTCAAATCAATTATTCTGAGTTAAATACAATATGGTCTAATAATATATGGTAAAACAGCTAAATCAAATCTATTACCAATTAAAAAATATTATCATGCAGCACTTCGAATAATTACACAAGCATTTTACACCACTCCAATAAAAAATATTCTTCATGAATATGACTTACCCACAATAGAAGATATGTATATGAAACTCCTCTGTAATCAAATTATAAAAATATCTCAAAATAAATCTAATATCATCGCTGAAGATTCAAAAGCATATCTCAAACTTAAAAGAAACCCTAAAGTTAAAACAACGATATCATCAAAAAGTTGCAGCTATAAGAGATTTTCCGAAACCAAAAGTGGCTCAAGAACTTAAAATATTTATCGCCATGATAAACTTTTATAGAAAATGTTTGCCACATGCAATCTTATATCAAATGCAACTTAAAAAATTAATCATCGGCAATAAAAAGAACGATCATACTTTAATAAAATGGACTCCACTTACAGAAGCTGCCGAATTAGCAATTTATGTCGACGCATCGGATACAGCTGTGGTGTCAGCAATGCATTAAAAAAATCGAAGGCAATTTACAGCCTTTGGCATTTTATTCAAAAAAATTAACACGTGCTCAACAAAAATACTCAACATGATCGTGAGCGAGCAGCAATGTTTGCCATTTTCGATATATGGTAGAAGGACGCAATTGCTACATCGTTACCGGCCATCGACGGCTGATTTTTGCGTTTCAACAAAAACTCGAAAAAGCTTCACCTCGCAGAGTACGTCAACTCGATTTTATCAGCCAATTCACCACCGATATTCGCTATACGCCTGGTTTAGCCAACGCAACTGCTAACGCACTTTCTCCTATAGACTTAATCAACCAGTCTGTGGATTATTCTAGCATCGCAGCTGCACAACAAAATGATGAAGAACTTTAACAAACACAGTGCAGCATTTTTAAGGTCATCGTTTGGTTCCTCCTTCATACCCGTTTTTTTTTTGAAGTGTATATCGAAACTAAAAAAAATCCGCAAAGGACTTGGCCAGATTACATCGAAATTATTTTTATTTGGACACCCTAAGTTTTTGCACCCAAACATGATTTTTTTAAAAAAGGAAAAATTTTATGGAATCCATATATCATAAACCGTTCGGAATTTTGTTTTTATGTCTTTGGCAAAGTTGTAGATCCAAACCAAAGCAAAAAAATTCTCATATGGACCGACCCAAAAAAATTGCATCCACTGCATCAAAATTGCAAAAAATTGGGAAAAAATGCTATTTTTTTATGATTTTTTCATGATTTTGTCCTGAAATGGCTTAAATACTGGGAATTTAAGAAATCTTTCTTCAGCTAAATTATATCTAACAACAATATAAACAACTCTCTAGTACATGTCATCTTAATACGAACATTCCTTAACCCTAGAAAGCACATCTTTTTGCTCACACTTATTTTGCATAGCCAATGTTTGTCGTTTCGACAAAGAAAGACTATATAGGTTAATGCCGTTTTTGTTGTTACTTGTTTTCAAATTTACTATTTAAACATTTTATTGTTGTAATGCTGATATGTTTTTGAAAAAATGAATATATTTATTTTATTAATAAAAAGTAATTATTTTATAACGCAATTAACAATTTCATATTTTTTTTTTATTTTTTGTTTAAGTTTTTTTGTTTATTTATACAAATGCAAAACATGTGTATTATTAACTGCCGATGATTTTATTCTGCTACGATTTTACCCGAAAAAAGTATAGTAACTTCTGGTAAAATGAGAAACACAATTACTTTCTTATCACGCTCTCATTTACCGAATTTTTGTTAATAAAAACGCTTTTTGGTAAGATGGAGTCAAAGCGGGTTCGCGAGGTAACGTTTGTCGAACAGAACTAAAATAATAAAATATATAATTTTAACAGAATAAATAAATAACATACCATTGCTACTCACGCCTGTTAAGGTTTAAATATTTTTGGTGGTGGTTCAAGGTCATGATCTGACTCTGCACTACTACAAGAAGAAAGAGGATCCAAAGGCACATCTCTAAATCCAGTGTCTCCAGCTTCTTGCCTTTGAATCTTTTTTCCATTGGCATTGTGACCTGGTGGAATCGCTCCCCTTGCTCATCTGATTCGGTGGGCAATTGTTTTAAAAAAACATCAATATGATGATGCAAAAAATGCAATTTCAGCGTCATCGATACATTTATATTTTCAAAATATTGCAGCATTGTTGCCACTAATTTCTTTGCTTTATCTGGCTCTGCTCGATCCTTTCCTAAAACATTCTGAATTACAGCTTTGAGAGCGTCCCATGCGTTTCGGAGATTAAAATTTACATTTGTAAGCACAGCTGTAAATGTATCGTTTTTCATTAACTTCCTGATATCTGGGCCATTCAGAACACCTGTTCAATGTAAACAAATTTATTACAAACGATTAAGATAGGTATAGATAAAGCGGGACCCGCGAAATCAGATATAAAAATAATTAAAATTACATAATTACCAGCTTTCATTTTTGCATCGCTGAGTTTCGGAAATATAGTTTTGAAGCAATCAAAAACTTCATCACTACTTCCAACAGCAGTTTTGATGAACTTTGAAGCGATTCGTAGTTTTATGTGGAGCGGCGGAAGTAATATATCACTAGTCTCCCTTATGAACGGCTCATTTTTCAGTTTAAGTTGTTTTACGTTTTCGGCATCTCTTGCACTCCAGTTTGTGCGCTTATACTGATTGCCCGGGTATCGTGAGTCCCAATCGCAAATAAAGCAAAAGAAGCTAGGGAAGCCACCTTTTGAAATTATTCCTGAAAGAAGAGCACTTGAGAAAGGATACTACTAAATACAAATAGAAAATAGTACCTTGCATTATGTTCACGACTTTTAAATCGTAACAAATTTTCCATTTGTGCTCCTCATATTTGATTTTCTCCAATATATTACCTAAAGTTTCATAGCATTCCTTCATATTAGTGCCATATGCTAATGGAATTGAAGGCTTGTTGTTAGTTTTATGGAGCAGCACAGCTTTTAAACTTGATACTGAGCCATCAATAAACAATCGCCAGTCATCAGCAGCATACGCCATTCCCAACCGATTCACTAATCCTTCGATGTCAATGCAGTGGGTAAACGTGTTCGCTGCATCGACGGTGTAAAATGTTTGGAACTCTGTTTGACGGCTCCGGTATGATGAGGCACTAACGGTATGCTCTGTAAGCTTTCGGCGCTTCAAAAATGAGGTTAGAAATTCTGCATTCCGCTGTGATAAGCCCATCTTAGCCACAACATAGTCCATTTCGGTTTGTACGAGCGGTTTTGGTTTATCGTCGTCAATATCAGGCTCATAATCGGCATCTTGGAAATCTGATTGATTTGTGAAAGTCGTAGTGGATGACCGTGTGGACATAACATCCGGACTCGGAGGCTTAGGTGGTTTGACACCATCAGGCATTGACACCGGGACTATGCCTGTATAAGCGGCCACATATGTTTTGCATTTTAACATATGTTTATTTAACTTAGGGGAGTAATTGATACATGAGTAACACCGGGATTTGTCGTGTGAATTTGGGTCTTTTATCCACACCATTGGCTTCATGAAACTTAAATTTCTACCTCGTCGATGATACCAATCCAAAAGGCGGAAGTAACAAGTGCCACACACTGTATTTGGAGTGTAATCTTCACCGCTGGGATGAACCTCATCGAAATAAGATGCATAGGCTAGCTTAAATTCCGGAGTAGACCTTTTCCTTTGCACACTTGTAGGCACCATATGACCACAAACTAAACAAAAATAATCAATGTTTGGACACTGGCTATTTTCCATATTGCGCAATAGTTGAATTGTAAAATTTTGCACAAAACACGGATATAATTAGACTTTTCACTTTCGAATACACTTGTTGAATGACAATGAAACGATACTTGAACTGTTATTTATACTGCGTGCTAGTCTGATTGTCAAGTGTGTTTTATCTTCGTGTTGCACTTTGCAGGTAGAACTGGGTTTTTACAACACCCTTTTTTAAAAACTTCTTAAAAAATGTTTCTGAATGGGTGTAATTGTCAAGTGTATTTTATCTTCGTGTTGCACTTTGCAGGTAGAACTGGGTTTTTACAACACCCTTTTTAAAAACTTCTTAAAAAATGTTTCTGAGTGGGTGTGATTGTCATGTGTGTTTTATCTTCGTGTTGCGGTTTTTAGGTGGAACTGGGTTTTTACAACACCTCATCTTCCTAAACAGGATTTTAAAATTGGATTTTAAAGTTTGGCTATTTAAATATTATCATAAAAAAATAGCATTTTTTCCCAATTTTTTTTTTGCAATTTTGATACAGTGGATGGAATTTTTTTGGGTCGGTCCATATGAGAATTTTTTTGCTTTGGTTTGGATCTACAACTTTGCCAAAGACATAAAAACAAAATTCCGAACGGTTTATGATATATGGATTCCATAAAAATTTTCCTTTTTTAAAAAAATCATGTTTGGGTGCACAAACTTAGGGTGTCCAAAAAAAAAATTTCGATGTAATCTGGCCAAGTCCTTTGCGGATTTTTTTTAGTTTCGATATACACTTCAAAAAAAACCGGGTACGAAAGAGGAACCAATTTATGTGTTGCACTGTGAAATGCTTCAAAGTTCGGGTGTGGAAATTAATTCTCTAAAACTAAATTTTTGTCAATCCCAGGTTGCAACGACCAATTAATCTGTGACACAACGACTTCATGTGTTCGCACCTTGCATTCCGAAGGAATTTCGTCAACAAATTTTAGCAGTCGTTCATAATTTGTCATATCCTGGAGTTCGGACTACCATTAAAATTATCACATGTAGATTTTTTTGGCCTGGGATTGGAAAAGATTCTGCTTTATTTATGCGAAACTGCTTGCAATGTCAGCGATCAAAAGTCCAACGACACATTCGATCAACACCCGTTAAATACGAACCTCCAAAAGAACGTTTCGCTCGTATCAACATCGACATCGTTGGCCCGTTTCCATTGTGCGAAGGACAACGATATTGCCTTTACACATTGGCCGGAAGCGGTTCCAATTCCTGATATGTCAGCCGATACCATAGTAAAAGCTCTTTTGGCTCAGTGGATTTCCTGTTTGGGTGTTCCAGCATGAATAACTTCTGATCCAATTCGAATCGGCAGTTCAAAATTCGACGCACGTTTTTATCCGCAACGACTCCATTCGGCCTTCACTTACTCAACCGTATGATAGTCCATACTTGGTAATAAAACGTTTTGAAAAATTTTCCAAAAATTTTAATTCGAGGTCGCAAAAGTAATATCATAATATCATATTTCTACAAATTTACAGCATTTACCTGATAAGATTTCAAATCATCAAGTTCCTAATGACATCGATTTCAACTCTAGCTCCACATCATCAGAATCAAGTCCAACTGTTAGTTTTTAACCAGAAGTGCTTCAACCCACAGTTACTACAAGTGGTAGACGAGTTACGGTTCCTCTATTGTTCAGGTGAACTTCCTTCCGCGCGGGGAATGATGTGGTACCCCATTGCCAATGCTAGCTACCAGGTTTAAACCCCAATTACTGTCATTGGTACCCAGTACCTAGTACTTTAACATTTTAATGTCAATAAATAAAACAATCACCATGATTATTGGTAATTCTCCAAGAAACCAATTTACCAAATACACCTTAAAATTTTGTTTTCAATTTGAAAAAAAGTTTTGAATGTATGTAGTTCACTTTATTATAAAAACTTTTTTTTAAATATTTTGTATAGTGCAGAAAAAGCAAAAACTTTGTTGCAAAAAATGTTTACGTAATTAAATTTTAAACGTTGGCGCCTTCTATTTTCAAAACAAAACTTTTATTTATTGCTAAAGCAAGTATCTATCAAAATTATTTACAAAATGTCGGCTTTTCCCTAGTTTTTAGTTTTTTAAACTCTATTAAGAGTATCGCTGTTAATTTATGATATCAGATTTGCTTTTAATTGTTGTTTTTTTTTTGTTAACAATATCCAGATCTCAATATAGTAAATTTGCTTGATTTCCGCCCTTGATGTAGTACAATAATGTCTGGCCAAAATTCGGATTCAATTGTATATAATTTAAAATAATTAAATTGGTTAACGTAGATGCAATTGTATTCGCCATTTTTCGGATTAAATTGTATCTGGGGGTTAACGCGTAACTGGATTCGAAAAACAATTTTCGAATTCGGAAATCTTGCACGTATTGCGAAAAAAAATTGTAAATAAAAACACAATTTTTTTTTCTTTTTCTGGTTCTTGCTCTTAAGAACTGCATATTAAAATTTAAAAAGGAGAGTTTTTTTCCAATAGAGTTGTGCGGTTATTAGTCCCTATATAATTTGATATGCCACCATATTTTTTACTCGTTGACTTCCGGATGCTCATATTCTAATGGATCTTCATCAAGATATTGCAAACATTCAAAATCATTTTCCATAGCATCGCATCGTTTGTTAGTTCATTTTCAGTAGAATTAGATCTTTTATTGTTAACAATTTCAATTTCCACAGGATGAGGCCTTTTGATAGTTGCCCCAAATAAATTTTCTCCGTTGCGGCAAACGGCATTTTTAATGCGTGCCAAACTCGCTAC
The DNA here is from genome assembly GCA_021234595.1 of Delia radicum. Classification (NCBI taxonomy): domain Eukaryota; kingdom Metazoa; phylum Arthropoda; class Insecta; order Diptera; family Anthomyiidae; genus Delia; species Delia radicum. Next base: position 57,066,563 of record CM037852.1, read on the forward strand.
CCTTTCTTCCATTTGGTCAAGAGGAACCTCCTCAGCAGGGCCTCCTCCTGTTTTGTTTTTTGACAATATATTATTTGAACTTAATTCATCCTTCAGCTTATTCCACAGGCTACTTAGTTCATACCTACCTTGGGTCGATTTAGGTGAGTAGTTTTTTGCCAGCGATGGGTTATTTTCCATAAAGGCTTACTGATGTTCCAATTGCGTTTGTGAAACATACCTAAAATTATACATTAAACATTTTCTAACACCATAAAAACAAAATATACTTACAATTTTGCCATTTTCAAACACTTTCACTCCGCTTTCTCAAAACAAAATAAGGCAAAACAAATGTCATTCTCTTTTACTTTTGATATTTTGATATTTGTTTAAAAAAAAAAAAGCAAAACGATAGGCGACATGATAATTATAATTATAGAGAAAACAAGAGTGGTATCGCTTCTAACTATCGCCAAGATGACCATGGTTAAAACAGATAAGGAATTACATTCCCGAGCGTATTTTCGAAAACGATCCTTCATGTTTGAAATTTTTTTTTTTAACAAATGGCTCAGAAAAGACTAAAAAAAATTAATAGAATAAGCGTATAGATTTCTTTTTAACTTATGAATTAAGACAGATGGGGTTTTGGATGAACCACCTTCATTCAAAAATTTTAACTTTTTGTAATATTTGTTTCTCCTTTATGATTAGTTTAATCTTAAAGTTATTCGTTTAAAATATGTATCAAAAGTGCTTTTTTCAAGCAACTTTGTCAGGGGTTTCCTTTGAAATACCCAGTAAAACCACTCATTACCAAATAATACAAATACACCTTACTTCACTGATGAATTTTATAGGCGATTAGTCAAAAAGTAATTAGCCAAAAAGTAATTACCTAGTAGTGGGTAAAGTAACTGGTTACTTATATGGTTACCGGGTTGGGAAAAGTAATGTGTCTATAAATAGATTTTCATAAAAACTGTATAAAAAATGATTACAAATATTTTTTATAATTAACTAATTAACGTTGTCTCGCTGAGATTCGAACCTGGGGTCTCTGGCTGCTAGGCGAGCGCTCTACCAACTGAGCTATCGTCACATATAATAATGCGTCCCTTAAAATGTAAATGAATTGTTGTGCTACGAGTTTTTGTTTGTGATGTTAAAAATATATACTTTGCTCTCATGCTTACAAAAAACGACAAAGTAATTTGTCTAAATATAGATTTTCAAAAAAATATTTAAATTATTACTTTAAGTTTATATTTCATTACTTTACGTTTTTAAATAATGTAAATGGTGATTATGTATCATTACAAGGTAACACATGAGTGCCGAATTATTGGTAACTCATTACTTTTTGTTGGAAAATAATGATATACCCATTACCAAAGTTTTCCTGGGTGTTTAAAGAAATTTTGAGATTTGTTTAAATGTTTTACTTTTAAATTTAAAAAAATTAAACCCAAAACTTTATTTTTCGATCTTGTATCATAAATTATGATGTGAACAAGATTATTCAAGTTCAAGATCATTGGCTTTTGTTAAACAATTGGATTTGAATTAGTTGAATTCTTCCAATTTAGTTTTTTACTTCTCATCGGGTAAATAAAACAATACGGGTAAAGCGTTGATCTTTTTCCTCAAAATTTGGGTAAATCTTCTACCCCTTCTACATTGGATCTCTGAAGATATTCGGTGACGCGAAATGAAACATGTAAAGACCTGTCAGCAGATAAAGTATGCTTTAAATTAGCGGATGAAGACAATAAACATTGCCCGGTTTTTTGGTTACCAAAAAACAAATTATCTTGAACGTGAATAATCTTGCTCACATCAAAATTTGAAATTTTTTATATAAAAACTGTGGTTAAGCTGCGTGGAAAAGTCAAGTGTCATATAGATAACTTTACGGATTTTATTGTAAATCTATTAAATTAAAATATTTATCAAAAATTTGTAATAACCCCAAAAATTCCACAAAATATTTTTTAAAATCCCCAGAAAAAACCACTGTCCCCAAGACCAACAAAAAAATCTTAAGTCTGGCAAGGCTGGTATCCAATACGTTTTTGAAAACATTTGAGTTGAGCCTTCTACTCCTTGAGGAGCAGTGTCCTTAACATCTTAACTAAATCACAAATACAATTTTTATTAAATCCCTTTTACATAGTCGTATTTGTATAAAGATATGTACTACATACATACATTCATGTTAAGTTTTATGTTTTTATTAAGACCAGTTTTTTCTTGTAATTATACTCGTGAAAAACAATGACACACAAAAATCGTGTTCCATACTTACTATGGAATAGAGTGTAATGTATTTTGTTTCTTATCTGTTGGATTTTTTGTTGAGAATGTTTTTGATTTTTGAATGACGCAAACATAGAAATGAAAATGTCTTTGAAAATAAATTTTTGCAATAAAACTTAAAATTGTTCAAAGTTTATACATACCGACCATTCCGCTATAGTTTGGCCAAAATATGACCTTGGGTAAAAAATCGATTTAATAGGATAAGTTTCGGTTTAAAGTACACTCCCAGCCAGAACAGTACGAACGACAGTGTGATAGCAAAGCACTTACGCCGCTTAGATTAAAAAATAATCTATAGAGGTTTTTTTTTTTAATTTATTAATTGACCACTTTCAGGAATGTGTTGTTATATCTATTTGGGGAATTTTCTAGGTTCCCATCAGCAGAAAGAAGTGACAATTGAGGCCTTACGAATTCAGCAAAATATAACAAATACAATGAACCTGAAAACGATACAGACAACATCAACACTACCCAGCAAAATAAAGTGGAAGTAGTGCTTTAAGAAACCCTGACACTTGACATCCAAAGCATTAGTATATGCACATTTTTCGCTTTCATAGTTAACGACTACCAAAAATGTTAAACTAAAGTTATTTTAAACAGCGTTTGCATCACCATATAAATTATTTTGTATTTAAATTGATAACATCCTAAGAAGTGCTTTCTCATAAGTACATATATTATTTTTTTATATGGAGGTTGTGGTGGTAAGTGGTTGGATTTGCAATCAGAAGGTTGCGAGATTGATTCCCGACTGGGGAGATACATTTTTTTTTAATTCTTATTAATTTTTTTTATTATTTTTTTATTTAATTCAGTTTTTTTCTGTGTATTTTAAAATAATTAACTAGTTTAAAACGATCAAATGATAAACATCTTGACTTTAATCAAAAAGAAAATGAAAATTTTTTTTAGAAAATTGTTATCTAGAGTTGACAAATAATTTAATTTAAATATATCACTTTAATTTACCTATATATCCAGATATTTAGAAAAAAATACGGGAAACATTAAAAGATCTTACGTGCCAAGGCACACTCGTCTCATTTCAGGCCACTTTTCCCTACCTGTAGTTAAACTACTTCTCCAATACTTTTTTTCTCATTGTCTGGTATCTTTAAACTTATTAAAGACACTTCTCGTCAAATTAATTAGTAAAAAAATATTTTAAAATATGCAATGAATTCAAAATTGTTAAATAAGCATTTTTATTATTTCTTAATATTGCTTTAACCTCATCAAAACTTAAAAATATTTTAAAAATAATTTATATCTCAGTGGTACGAAGTCACATAATAAAAATGTTTTAAAAATCATTATTTTATCTTTTTTATTATATATTTGTGTAGCATATTTTTCTAGTTTTCATAAAAAATATATCAATATTTTCAACTTAAGTTCGTTTTAAGTTTGTTGTACTGCCTAAGTAAATTTGGAGCAAATGGTAGGGCGGTCTACTTTAATACAGCAGATCGTAACTCAGATTCGTGTGTTCAATACTCGCTGGCACCAAAAGATTTTTTTTTAATATTTAAATAAACATCCCTAAAGTATGCAGCACATTTTTATTAAATAAAAATGTTAATATATATTTGAAAAATACCTTCCAGGAACTATTGAAAAATAGCATTTATGCACTGTTTTAAAAAAGTAATATATTCACTCCATCCGTCCAATGACACGACAATGTTAAAATCATTCATGATTCACCTAAGTTTGCACCACATCCGGATCAGTAGATATGGTGTTTTTACTACTTCTTCCTCAGATCTTATTTCGCTGGGTAGCTAAAGAGTGGCAATAAATTAATACACTGTGATATTATTTAAGGTGTGTGTTTAATGTAGAAATTTATGTTAAATGTTTTAATGTAAAATCAGTTTCGTTTTAGTGTAAAAAAGGAAAACAAAATTCATATTAATGTGAGTTAAAAATATTTTGGAGTATTGATTTATGTTTTTCATCATTTAAATAGACGCCCCTTTGAAAAAGTCAACAAAAAATTGACGAAACGTCAGGGAACATGTAATAAGCGGTTGTTTTATTCACATTAATAAATTTAGGCCTTATTAGCCCAAAAATTATAGAATAAAAAATACAAAACTCTATAGATTATTTGTTAGGACAATATCCTAATAAATAAATATAGAGTATGGCCTCGAACTTGAATAATTTTCATTTTCCATGCACAATTAAAGGTCGAAAAAACACAATTTTTATTTTTAATAAAATTATATCAAACTTATTTCCAAAATAAAATTAACATAGCTTATAACTTAAATTAATGATAATCGTTGGTGGTGTTAGTTTCCCAGCACTGGTATACTGTTTGCTAAAAGCAACTTGCCAACGCTGGAAAATAAAGGTTGAAACATAATTGGCTTAAGTGAATTAAGTCAGGTGCGGTATGAAACGGAAATAAACTATATTTAAATTTAAATAATTTTGTTTCCAAATTTTCGTTTTATATCAACACATGACTTAAGTCCCTTAAGCCAATTATGTTTCAGTCTTAACTCATTTTTTCTCCGTGTTCCTTTTCGGACGCTGGAAAAAGATAATTAAGTGATTTAAAACCTTAAAATTATTTAACATATTGACACCAATCCAGGATAAAAAAATATTATCCAATGTTTTATTTACTTGATGAGAAGTAAAAAAACAGAATTGAACTAATTCAAATCAAAAATAAAACATTTTTAACTATAAACATTGTTCGAATCTCTAGTTCGAGGCCGAACACACATAGTTGGCAACCCTTTGAGATCGGACGTGTTTTTTTTTCTGCGATTCGCTATCTTAATATAAATAATTAATAAATATAGTGTATCATCACTTTAAATTAAAAGACAATTAAATTAAAATAAACAAATCAGAAAGGACTGATAATCGCGAGTGTTAATACATCGTTTAAACATTTGTTTTTTATAGAACTAATAAAAAAAAATTAGTTTAAAAAATAATTTATGAACAAAAAAAAAAAAACACAAACAACAAGTTATTGTTGTTGTTGTTTGTGTTATTTAGTCTTTTTTATTTTTATATTCTTTATGCATCTGACTAGAAGAACAGCTGTTGGGGATATTTAACTAACAGTGCTGCCAACTTGATCATGGATAAACAAACAGAGCCAATGAGTGATGTCAGAGATCCAAGCCAATCGGTTGAAAATCAACGGCTAGCCGCCGGTGAAAGTGATACTGCATCTAAAACAACTCTAGATGATACGGAAACCAAAAACAGCGAAAACGTTGAAAACTGGAGTGAAGTTCTAAAGAAAAAAAGAGGTCGTGAAAGTCCTCACTCTTCTCCGATTAAACAATACAAACAGACCAAACTAGAAAACTGGCTTGGAAATCCAATGCGAACTGATCAAAATAGATTCGCAGGTCTTGAGGTGGATGCTCCCGCTACCCCCAAGGAAATTATCCACAAGCCACCCCCCATATTTGTTGATAATGTGTACAATATTCAGCCTTTGCTTACACTTTTAAATGAAAACGTTCCCGAAAAATACGAGATTAAAGTCCTTAATCACGACAGGGTTAAAATCCAGCCAAAATTGCCAGAGGCATACTCCAAAATTGTAAAAATGCTTGAAGAGCGAAACACAGAATTTTTCACGTACAGGCTGAAAAATGAGCGCAATTTTAGAGTCTAAGAAACATGCACTACTCGGTTAACCCAGAAGACATAAAAGAAGAACTAAAATCCTTCGGCCATAATGCTGTTAATATCTGGAATATGAAGCACAGAAAAAATAAAAACCCACTTCCTCTTTTTGTCATAGAATTGGAGCCCAAAGCAAATAACAGGGAAATCTATGACATCAAAGGACTCTTTCACTCTAGAGTAACCTTTGAACCACCCCGAGCTAAAAAGGAAATCCCCCAATGTTCAAACTGCCAACGTTATGGACATACCAAATCATGTTGCCATAGAAAACCAACATGCATTAAATGTGCTGGAGAACATACATCGGCTTTATGTTCACGTAAAACCAGATCAAATGGTGTAAAATGTGCATTATGTAAGGGAAATCATCCTGCAAACTATAAAGGTTGCCAAGTCTATAAGACAATAAAAGGTACGTCTCATAATTACCCGATTGCTTCTGGAGCTTCCTCAACTGCGCCAGTAAGACAACAAAAACAGTCCTCTCGGACCTCTTCGTCAGAACCAGCTGTACCAAATACACAGTCCTCTAATCAGGGACAGTCTTATGCAAGTGTTTTAGGAGGTAGGCAAAAACCAAGCACCCAGAAAACACAGCCAGCTACCCGTAATAATGCTATGCCAGAAACATTTATCCCACAAGAAACTAGCTTTGCTAGTGAATTAAGGGAAATGATGAGTATCATGCGTGAAATGATGCAACAAATGTCCGCAATGACTGCAATGTTGGTCAATTTAACCTCCCAATTTTCGTCAAAATGTGTGATTCCATAAATATTTTCTTATGGAATGCAAATGGACTGTCAAAACATAATCTAGAACTCAGATTATTTCTTCAAACCCAAAAAGTCGATATACTACTCATATCGAAAACTCATTTTACCACCAAAAGTTATTTTACCATGCCAAATTATAATTTTTATCATACAATGCACCCGGATGGCACTGCCCATGGCGGTTCTGGTATATTGATAAGGAAAAATATCAGACACTTTGTTATAAACCCCTATTACAAAGAGGAGATTCAAGCCACAAGTATTGTTGTTCAGGATTGGAGTAATCCAATAACGATATCTGCAATATATAGTCCTCCAAAACACAAAATGAATCACGAAAAATATTCCTCATTCTTTGAAACCCTTGGCCATACATTTATTGCTGGTGGCGACTTCAATGCCAAACATACTTCGTGGGGATCCAGATTATCAAATACTAAGGGTCGCCAATTACGATATACACTAGATACTATGAACTTAAAAGCATACTCTAGTGGTCAGCCAACATACTGGCCCACTGATCCCGATAAAATACCCGATTTAATTGACTTTTGTGTGGTGAGGGGCATTAAAAAAGAAAGCATTAAATGTGAATCATGTTGGGACCTATCATCAGATCACTCTCCTGTCAGGGTAACGCTGAGCAGGAAGATTGTAGAAAACCTGCCACCATGTGTCCTTCATAATAATCGTACGGATTGGGCTCAATTTAAACATCAAATTTCAACAACACTTGATTTAAAAATTCCACTCAAAACAGAGGAGGATATTACAGAAGCAGTGGAACTACTAAACAGAAGTATCCAACAAGCTGCTTGGAACCCCACCCCGGTTCTAAAAAACGAAGTGTCCAATAAATTTGTCCCTTTAACTATACGAGCAAAATTAGCAGAAAAACGTAGATTGAGAAAATTGTGGCAGCAAACAAGACACCCCTCAGATAAAGCTGCTCTAAATAAAGCTACAAAAGAACTCAAATCACTTTTAAATTTCGATAGAAATAAAAAAATGAATACGTATCTATTAAACTTAGATACCACGAAGGCCACTGATTACTCGTTATGGAAAGCAACAAAATATTTTAATAAATCAACACTCCACAACCCTCCAATTCGTAAACCTGACAGAACTTGGTCAAAGGGTGACTCCGATATAGCCTAAAAATTTGCACTTCATTTAAAGAATATATTCGTTCCAAACATCTATGAAGGTCAACCCGAATTTCTTAATAGCATTGGTCAGACTCTCAATGAACCATACCAGCTTGACTTGCCCATTAAAAAGTTTTCTATTAATGAGGTAAAAAACGTTATTGCAAAACAAAAGGATAAAAAAGCGCCTGGTTACGATTTAATAACGGCAAAGGTACTGAAAGAGCTGCCTGAAGAGGGATTGCAGTTCATCACGTTTATTTATAATGCAATTTTGATTAAATCATTCGTTCCACCACAATGGAAAATATCTCAAATTAAAATGATTCCTAAGTCTGGAAAGCCCCCAGATGATCCGAAATCATATAGGCCCATTAGCCTGTTACCCATTCCATCAAAAATTTTGGAAATACTGTTCCTAAATAGGTTTAACCCCGTTGTTGAATCTAAAAATCTTATCCCGGACCACCAATTCGGCTTTCGTAAAAAACATGGTACTATTGAGCAGGTCCATAGACTAGTAGAAAGAATACACACATCTTTTGAGAAAAAGGAATATTGTACCTCTGTCTTCCTAGATATCTCTCAAGCTTTTGACCGAGTATGGCACGAAGGATTGCTTTACAAACTAAGAAAAACAATACCTCTAAATTTTTTCTTATTCCTAAAATCATACCTTGAAAAGCGCCAATATTTCGTAAAACAAGGTGACGAAATATCATCTCTACATGAGTTAAATGCTGGTGTACCACAAGGCAGCATCTTGGGTCCGTTGCTATATCTCCTGTATACTTCAGATTCACCGACAACTGAAGAAACCTTGATCGGCACATTTGCAGATGATACAGCCGTAATTGCTACTGACTCTAATCCCATTCGAGCCACACACAAACTTCAAACGGCACTCGATAATATTACCAACTGGCTTCAAAAATGGCGTATACAATCAAACGAGAGTAAATCCGCCCATGTTACGTTTACTTTGCGAAAAAGCTCCTGTCAACCCGTAAAAATAAACAATATTCAAATTCCTCAAAGCAAAGTATCTAGGAATATACTTAGACGACAAACTGACTTGGAGAAAACATATATTTACAAAGAGATTAGCCCTTGGAATTAAGCTAAGGTCTTTGAATTGGATGCTAAATAGTAAATCCAAATTATCCCTCGAAAACAAACTCACTATATACAAGTGCATTTTAAAGCCTATATGGACCTACGGAATACAGCTTTGGGGTACTGCTGCAAACTCAAACCTAGAAATATTGCAGAGATTTCAGTCCAAAGTATTGAGACAAATCGTAGGAGCACCACAATACATATAAATATCTCAATTACACCGCGAACTAAGAATTCCTTTGGTAAAGGATGAAATTCACAACAATGCAAATCGATATATTTCCCGTATACAACAACATCCGAATCAGCTTGCGTCAAACCTGATGGGAGAAGCATCAACATTTTCAAGGCTGAAGAGGAGAGCCCCACTGGACCTAACTGAAGGATGTCACAATGGCGACATACCATCACACATTTTGTTTTAGTTTTAAGTAGTATTTAATATAAATGATCTCATGTATTGCTGAATGTCACACAATTTTGTATTAAGACAGATTGCAATAAATAAAACTCAAGTTAAAAAAAAAAAAAAAAAAAAAATTCATTGCACAATTAAAGATCGAAAAAAACATAATTTTTATTTTTAATAAAAACTATATCAAACTTGTATAAAAGACAAAGGAGTCATTCTATATGAAAACACCTAAAAAAATGAATAATTGGACCATTTTGGATTTTGTTAAAATTTTGTGGAAATGTTCGTAAGGGTTCCCAGAACCAAAATCCAAGAGGATTTCATTTTTGCACACGGCACTACCGGTTCACGCAAAATAAAAAAACTAAAAAGTCTTGTTTTTGTGCGTAGTGGTTTGAGCTGTTAAAAAGTTTCTGCTAGAGATATCTACATGATGAAGGCATCGTTTTAAAGCTGAAGGATTATAGTTTCTATCAAAAATATAAAATTTGACTTAATTCATACACCCGAAAAATAACGTGGTATTGAAAATAAGCATATTTCATTGGTTTTTTGTGTTTTTCAATGAACTCCAGTGTCGGCGCTAATGAATATAAAAGCATAATAATTCTCGGATACAAATTAGACATGTCGGAGAAAAATACAAAATTAAAATTGGCTCAATCTGGCAACTCCTTATGCGAAAATCGTTACTTGAAATTTGGAAATTTAGAAAATTTGCATATTTCAGGCTACAATTTTGTCATGTTTGTTAGCAGATACAAACTTGAAAATTACAGAGTACTTACTCCCTACTTTTAACTTTATAACACTTCAAGACCCGTTTAGTTATTTTCACTTCTCTCGGCGTTACAGGGTTTTAAAGAAAAGCCTTTTTGATTTTTTGTATGAATTTTTATACTTTCCTCAATTGAACCTGTCATTTCGAAAAGGGCACGAGTCACACTTTTTTCAAATATCACCTTTTGACGCCATTTAATTCATTTAAGGGTTTTACGTATTCTCTGTGAATATGGTAGATCTTCAAGTGCAACAAACCACCTTATATGGCCCTCGAAATCTAAAGTCTGTATGAAAAGGGCACGAGTCCGGGACTTATGCCCTTTTCAAGGGAAACAAAATGCTGATGTATATAGACTAATTTTTAAATCGAATCAAATGCTCAAACCAAACGAATTAATTTTAGGTGTGATAAAAAACGAATCGGTTTCATATTACGGTTTCGGTTTCGGTTTCATAAATCAACTATGTGGAATTTAATTAAAAAAAAATCAGTTAAGATTTTGCATCAGCTTGAAGTTATTTTTTATTTGAAAAGAATTATCAATATATATATAATTTCGTTCGAAAACGTTTTCCGTCACATCTGTGGACTTTCACGAAAATGGAAAATCGCAAGCTTGCCGAAAATGCTTACAAATCTAGAAAAAGAGTGCGTGGTGTAAAGAACATTGAAAACTATAAACATAATAAAATAAAAAAATCCAAAATTGTTGGGGAATCTCATAAGAACCATAAAGGGAAAGATGTGGCACCAAGACAAACAGGAGCTGACTGCAGGTTAGTTGTTTGTTCCAAATTCGTTCTCAACATATTTGATTACGAGCACATGATATTGTTGATTGTTATATTTATTTACAGATGTAATTTAAAATGTATGCAAGATATATCTGAAGATGTTAGGCAAAGTATCATCCATTTTGTTAACAATTTTGATAGTAAAAATGCCCAAGACACATACTTGCAGACATTGATTGAAAAAAGAGAAATACAGAGAAAACGGCCCAGATCTGAAGGACCTAAGAAAAGAGAATTTACCTACATATATCACATTAAGATTAAAGGTGTAAAAAACAAAGTGTCCAAAAAAGCATTTTGCGGCATACATGGAATTTCCAAGAAACAAGTTAGACGTTTATGTGATTTATTAAAAACAAATAAGCAACCCATTGATCACAGAGGTAAATCAGAGGGCTCACGGACCAATGCAGTAGCTGGTGATACATTAACTAAAATAAGGGAGCATATTGAATCATTTCCTGTTAAATGTGTACACTACTATAACAAAGATACATCAGCCTTAATTAATAGTGTGGACGACAACCAGTTTGAAAGATATACGCAGAATGAAGCAGATGTCGCGGCATGTCAAGATGTAGTAGAGAAGAGGAAAATGATACTAAAAAGTACAACTCTAATAAGACATAAAAAAATCAACCATGGAAGACTTTTGTATCTGTTTTTCATACATAAAACAAAATTGAGGATTACAACAACTTAAATTTTGCGTTGTCACCGGCTTGTGAAAATAATTGTCTATTAATAAAATAAAAGACAAAAGAAAATATTTAAATTTAATATGTATTTATATAATAAATGTTAATAGATTAGTGTGGTCAAATCGCAAACAAACATATACAGACATGTAGACAGAGTAAAGCGAAAGACAAAGACACACATCTTAGTATGGTTCTTTTTCTTATTGCAAAAAAAGGGTTGTTTTTTTCGTTTCGTTTGTTTTTGTTTATTTTTTCGTTTCGTTTCTATAATTATCTTTGGCAGTTGCGTCCTTAAAAGATAGCATCATTTAGACAACCATTGATGTAAGTAGTTGAAAGAAAATTTTTGTTGTTATATATATTTATTTCTATATATTTTCGGATATTAAATTACTTCATGACATCAATGTGGGAAAATGAAAATTTTTATATTTCGTAATTATTGTAAATTATTTTTAAAAGAATCACAAAAATATGTTTTATGATTTTCAGCAAATATATTAACTAAATTACAATTTTTTTTACAATTTTTTTGCGTTTTTTTAGTCTACTAAAATTCAGCAAAAAATTTATTAATTTTTACCAACGCTTTTTTATTTCTAATCTACTAAGTGTTAGCAAAACTTCTGCTGAATCTACTAATTTTATTGCTAAAAATCAGCTCGCTGATTTTCAGCAAAAGATATTGCTGACATTAGCAATTTTTTTGCTAGCACCCTCCTGACTAAAATTTTCAGCAAAATTTTTTGCTGACTTTACAAACTTTTTTTTTTGAGTGTAGATGGAAAGTTAGATGTTTTTCTTGGTACACAACAAGTGTAAAACAATCTATTCAAAATCGTAATCATTGCTATAGCGCTTGGAAGAAAAAATCCAACATATATAAATAGAGCTGCGTATAACAGAGCTAGAAATCATGCTAATCTTTTAGTCAGACAGTCTAAAAAGTCATATTTTGCTCAAAAACTTAACGTGAATTTACCTACTGGACAACTCTGGAAAAACATTAAGACTTTATGTGTTCATTCCAGTAGTTTATCTGAGTGCAAGTTAGTCCCAAATGAACTTAATGATTTTTTTTGTGATAGTGCTATAATGGGAAACCATAATTTTAGTCCTCAAAGCTCTCTTTATTGCAATAATAGCCTTACGTTTTCTACGGTTTCTGAGGCTGAAGTGATCAGGAACGTTTTGAAAATTCGTTCTAATGCTATTGGTGAAGATGGAGTGTCTATTAAGTTTGTGAAATTAATACTGCCGTATGTTGTTGGGCCACTAACGCATATATTTAATCACTGCATAACAACGTCCATCTTTCCCAATTTATGGAAAATAGGAAGAGTGATTCCCATAGCAAAAGTATCTACTGCTGTTAACGCAAGTGATTACCGACCGATAAGTATTCTTTCAGTTTTTTCTAAAGTTTTTGAGTCCCTTATGGCTGAGCAAATCACATCTTATCTAAATCTGAACAAACTTTTATCTCCGTGCTGCTCATAGCTGTACCACTGCCGCCTTAAAGGTAATGGATGATGACAGACCTGAGTATGATTTGGGAAATTTGACATTCATGTGTTTGTTAGATTTTTCTAAGGCATTCGACAAAGTAAATCATGCTATTCTTTGTCAAAAATTAAAGCACTATTTTGGTTTTACTGATTCAGCTTTGTTTCTTATGAAAAATTATTTGACTGGGCGTGCTCAGAAGGTGATTGTAGGAAATATGCAATCTGGTTTAAGAGGTATAACTTCTGGTGTACCGCAAGTTATTTTCCAACATTATATCTTGGTTCCACCTCTCTGATGTATGTCGACAGAGAAAAATATCTGGGATTTTACATTAACTCGACCTTTTCATGTACAGACCACATAAACAATGTTGTGCGTAATGTTTTTCTTGTACTACACTCAAAAAAATAAGTTAGTAGAAAAGTTAGTAGTAGTTAGTAGTTGAAAGAAAATTTTTGTTATGTTATATATATTTATTTCAATATATTTTCAGATATTAAATTAATTCATGTCGTCAATGTGGGAATATGAAAATTTTTATATTTCGTAATTATTGTAAATTATTTTTAAAAGAATCACAAAAATATGTTTTATGATTTTCAGCAAATATATTAACTAAATTACAATTTTTTTTACAATTTTTTGCGTTTTTTTCAGTCTACTAAAATTCAGCAAAAAATTTATTAATTTTTACCAACGCTTTTTTATTTGTAATCTACTAAGTGTTAGCAAAACTTTTGCTGAATCTACTTATTTTGTTGCTAAAAATCAGCTCGCTGATTTTCAGCAAAAGATTTTGCTGACATTAGCAATTTTTTTGCTAGCATCCTCCTGACTAAAATTTTGCTGACTCAGCAAAATTTTTTGCTGACTTTACAAACTTTTTTTTTTGAGTGTACGTAATCTGCGAATGTCGTCTTACTTTACACCAGTCGAAATTAAGCGAAAGCTTGTTGTTCAGTTAATTCTTCCGCTGATATCCTATTCAGCTGAGGTGTATAGTAAATTAGATTCACACTCAATGCACAAATTACAGGTGTCTTTTAACAATGCAACGCGATATGTATATAGCACGGTTTGATAGTATATCATCTTTGAAAAATATGATCCTTGGTTGTGATTCAGAGGACTACACTCAAAAAAAAAAGTTTGTAAAGTCAGCAAAAAATTTTGCTGAGTCAGCAAAATTTTAGTCAGGAGGATGCTTGCAAAAAAGTTGCTAATGTCAGCAAAATCTTTTGCTGAAAATCAGCGAGCTGATTTTTAGCAACAAAATTTGTAGATTCACCAAAAGTTTTGCTAACACTTAGTAGCAAAAAAATTTGTAGAAAAATTGTAATTTAGTTAATTTATTTGCTGAAAATCATAAAACATATTTTGGTGATTCTTTTAAAAATAATTTACGATAATAACGAAATATAAAAATTTTCATTTTTCCACATTGACGACATGAATTAATTTAATATCTGAAAATATATAGAAATAAATATATATAACATAACAAAAATTTTCTTTCAACTGCTTACATCAATGGTTGTCTAAATGATGCTATCGTTTAAATGATGCTATCGCAACTGCCGAAGATAGTTATAGAAACGAAACGAAAAAATAAACAAAAACAAACGAAACGAAAAAAACAACCCTTTTTGCAATAAGAAAAAGAACCATAAAAATCTACCTAAGATGTGTGTTCTTTCGCTTTACTCTGTCTACATTTCTGTACATGTTTGCAATTTGACCACACATATAAACATTTAGTTTAAATAAATAAATATTTTATTTTGTCTTTTATTTAATTAATAGACAATTATTTTCACAAGCCGGTGACAACGCAAAATTTAAGGTATTTTAATCCTCAATTTTGTTTTATGTATGAAAAAGAGATACAAAAACTTCCATGGTTGATTTTTTTGTATGCCTTATTAGAGTTGTACATTTTAGTATCATTTTCCTCTTCTCTACTACATCTTGACATGCCGCGACATCTACTTCATTCTGCGTATATCTTTCAATCTCGTTGTCGTCCACACTATTAGTGTGCTTATCAGCACAATTTTTTTTTAGCAATATTAATTAGTAAAACATTAGTATATTAGTAAAGCATTAGTATAAAACAGTTAAGTGCTGAATAAGTATAACAAAAATTTTAGCTGAAAACACGATTTTAGCAAAAAATTTTGCTAAAAAATAGTATACCTGATTTACAAGACGTTTTACTAACTTTTCTACTAACTTATTTTTTTGAGTGTACCTTTGTATGCGTATCCTTATATTTTTGCACAAGCTTTTGCATCAGAAGACTCCTGCTTATCTGTTTGAAAAACTTACATTTGCTAGATCTACAAGATACATTACTTTAATAATACCCAGACACAACTTTCTCAATACAAGCAGATTTTATTTCGTTAACACAATTAAGTTATGGAATGACCTACCTATTAACATTAAACCTATTTCGGGAATAAACAGTTTCAAGAAATCCCTATTTGAACATATAACTTCCAACAATTAGCTCACAATATACTTTTAATTTTCTTTCTCCTTCTTTTTCTCTTTTTCTTTAAAACATTTTCGATAACTTCATCGTTTTAGTCCTTTACTCTCCTCTAAACTATAAAGCCAGTTCACTAAATATTTTTCTCAATTTGTTAAACTATTGTCTGACTTTTATACTTTAAAAAATAATTTACTTATCTTTAAGTGTTAAATAATGACTTCACTTATGTAATCCCAATTGAACCACAAAAGAATTTTATTCTTAAAGTTCTAATAATTAAAAAAAAAACAAATAAAACAAATTAGAGGCTACTTTTGAAGTAAAAGAACGCATACAAAATAAAAAGACTTTTAGTGGTGAAAATAGTGATTTAGAATATTTGGATTTAATTGAAGAATTAAAAATAAAATTTAAAATTTCTAATACATTCGCTGAAAAATACGAAATTTTGAGTTTGTTACCAAAAAAGTGGATAATATCTAAAATACAGTCTGAATTAGATTGTAGTGAATATCTTGTACGGAATTCAAAAAAATTGCGAGAATAAAATGGCGTATTACCAAAAATTAAGTGTAAGAAAGTGCAAAAAGGAAGAGTACGGAAACTATTACAATGGTCACAAATTTTTATGAAGACGACGAAATTAATAGAATAATGCCAGGCCAAAGAGATTGCGTAACTGTTCGAAATAAAAATGCCGAAAAATCTAAAGAGCAAAAACGTCTAGTACTAATTAACCTTAAAGAAATCTACGTAAAGTTCAAAGAAACTTATCCACTTCTAACAGAAGGATTTTCGACTTTCGCTTCATTACGTCCAAAAAATTGTATTTTAGCCGGAGCAGCTGGAACCCATACTGTGTGCGTTTTATGTATTCACCATAACATGAAGCTAATGTTAATGGCATGTAATATAAAATTCACTTACAAAGATTAACTTAAGAAAATTGTTTGTGATGATTTGAATGCAGAGTGTATGTTATCTTGTTGCAATAAATGTTCAGGTACTGACGCTATAAGCTCTTCACTATGGGACGAAAGTAAAATATTATCTGAGATAAGATACAAGCAGTGGATTTCAACAGATCGTTGCAATTTAGTGACTTTAGTTAAAACAACTGACGAGTTTATAAGTGAATTGAAACAAAATTTAATAGCTTTAAAGTCTCATCATTTTATTGCAAAAAAACAATCTGAATACCTAAAAAATTTAAAAGAAACTTTAAAAAATAATGTAGAGTGTATAGCATTAGTTGATTTTTCCGCAAACTATACATTTGTAGTACAGGACTAAGTACAATCGTTCCACTGGATAAACGATCACGCTACTCTACATCCTTTTGTAATTTATTATTAAGAAATTAGTGATTGTTTGAACCACAATACCATATAATTTTATTCATTTCAAAAAACTTTCATCGATTGTATAAAAAATAAGTATCCCCAGTTTAAAAAAAATACATTACTTTAGCGATGGATCGGCAGCTCAATACAAAAATAAAAAAAAATGTTATCAACATTTGTCATCACAAAGATGATTTCGGCTTAGAAGCAGAGTGGCACTTTTTTTGCCACTTCTCATGGCAAAAGTCCTTGTGACGGAGCAGGAGGTACAATTAAGCGGACTGTCAGGAAAGCAAGTCTACAGCGAACTGCGGATCATCATATCCTAACACCTACAGCAATGTTTGATTTTTGTTCCACCCAAAATCCTGGTTTAAATTTTTTTTGTATCCATTTCTGATGTTGATGCTATCGAAAACTTTTTGTCAAAGAGATTTATTGATGTTTGCACAATTAAAAATACAAGAAACTACCACAGTTTCTCTCCGATTTCTCACAGTCAGTTAAAAGTACGAAAGTTTTCAGCTTCTGATAACTTTGAAACTCCGAATATTATAAGAACAAATACTTAATGAAAATAATATAAAACTTATTCCACGATTCTTAATTACCCACATTTAAACTATAACTTTTCTACTTTAAATGATAAAAATTTACCATTTGCCTATTTTTTGCCACCACTGTAAAATTTTTTAACATCAAAAATCTACTGAATTTATTAAATATATTTTTTAGTCCATAATTATTCTTTGTTACCTCATAATAATACTTGTTTTTATTTTAATTTCTCTGTATATAACAATTGAGGCAAGTATAAAAATACATACAAAAAATCAAAAAGGCTTTTCTTTAAAACCCTGTAAATCCGAGAGGAGTGAAAATAACTAAACGGGTCTTGAAGTGTTATAAAGCTAAAAGTAGGCAGTAAATACTCTGTAATTTTCAAGTTTGTATCTGCTAGCAAACATGACCAAATTGTTGCCTGAAATATGCAAATTTTCAAAATTTCCAAATTTCAAGTAACGATTTTTTCATAACGAGTTGCCAGATTGAGCCAATTTTAATTTTGTATTTTTCTCCAACATGTCTAATTTGTATCTGAGAATTATTATGCTTTTATATTCATTAGCGCCGACACTGGAGTTCATTGAAAAACACAAAAAACCAATGAAATATGCTTATTTTCAATACCACGTTATTTTTCGGGTGTATGAATTAAGTCAATATTTTTGATAGAAACTATAATCCTTCAGTTTTAAAACAATGTATTCATCATGTAGATATATCTAGCAGAACAATTTTAACAGCTCAAACCACTACGCACAAAAACAAGACTTTTTAGTTTTTTTATTTTGCGTGAACCGGTAGTGCCGTGTGCAAAAATTAAATCCTCTTGGATTTTGGGTTTTCAGACCCTAAATATCATTTCCAGTTAGTTTGAGTAAAATCTAAGATATGCCAGATTTGCCGATTTTTAGATTTCATGCAGAATAACTCAAAGTACAGTCTAGATTAATCTTCCTGTTTTTGTTTATTAACAAAACAAAAATATAAAAAGGAGGAAAAAGCAAAAAACCTGTATTGAATATTTACCAAAGGTGGACCTTGCACATAACAAATAAGTTTTCAATTTATTTTTTGATCAATGGTGATAATCATTAACTTCGAGCTCATATATTAGTTCTCATGTAGTGAGTAAACTAGTTTATATAAATGTTTATTAGTTAAAAATTACTTATTTTTGATTTGAATTAGTTCAATTCTTCCAATTTTGTCATCAACAAAAAAACACATTTAAAATAAATTTGGGTTTAAAGGTTCCTACCAACAACAGCGACTTTCTCCAGTTGGTTTGTAAAATTCTTTTAGCGAATTCAAATCGCGCAGTTTTGTGGTTGGGTAATAACCATGGCACAGGCATCAGATTTTGGTAAGTAGTTCTCTTGGAATCCTTCTTATGGCTGATTTGGACACATTCACCTTACATTCATCGATTACGAGTTGCTGGCACAGTTGATAATTTTATGATGGTCGCGATTTCGGGTCGCCTGTTTTATTATTACCGGCGCTACGAAATAACCCCCAATGAAATAACACCCAAACGACAAAATGAAATAACCCCCAATGAAATAAATCCCAAAAAAATGAAATAAGTCCCAACAAAAAAAAATTAAATAATACCCAAAAGAAATGAAATATTCCCCAAAGGTGAAAATGAAATAACACCCAAAATTTGGGGGTTGTTTCGTAATGAAATAACTCCCAAAGGAAGAAATGAAATAATAATCTTTGCTTTATAAAGCTTTTGTGCGTGGCGGCCTACGGTCACTCTAAGGGGTTTTCTCCTCCATGGGACGCGGCAGGTGGCTTCGCTGAATAGTTTCCCTGCGCGCGTCACACTAGGGAAGATAATGAGACGCGCGCAGGAAAACTGTATTCAGCGAAGCCACCTGCCGCGTCCTATGGAGGAGAAAACCCCTAAGATCGGCCGCAGGCCGCCACGCAGAAAAACTGAACAGTGTAACAAAAGAATCAAAAAATACAAAATAAAGGCTTTATTGCACCATTGGCTAAATTTCAATAAAGGCCTTATGTCACTTTCAAAGTGCAATAAAGCCCTTTTCGCAATAAAGGCCTTATTTCTCAAGTGGAAGTGAAATAAAGCCTTAAAGGCCTTATTTCGTAAGGCGTTATTGCACCCCACCAAAATAATTGCATATGAAATAATCTCCAAAGAATTTAAATTTTGGGCTTTATTTCATTGGGGGTTGCTTCATAATGAAATAATCTCCAAACCGTAAGATGAAATAATCCCCAAAAAAACAGAAAAAACCCCCAAACAATTTTACACAATTTTTTTGGGGGTTATTTCATTTTTGGCCGTTGGGGGTTATTTCATTGGGGGTTATTTCGTAGCGCCATTATTACCATAAGCACTCAGATTATTTGCAAAGTTTGCGACAACCACATGTGAACGGTTTTGTTTTTGTAGCAATTTCCCCAAAACTTAAACCACTTTTTAAATATGCGGAAATTTGCTCTTTTTCAATATCATTGTCGTATGAACCACGCGGCATTATATTGCAAATTGATTAAAATTGCATAAAAACAGAAATATTTTTTCTTTATTTGCTATTTTTCTTTGCTTATCGCTATATCGTCACCTAAAATGCAAAAGGACGTGTTTAACATAATTACTTTTTTACAGGAGAAGCAAAAAACGTTCACAGATATTTTAACAATATTGTTAATAAAACAGATTATTTTAATCATAGAACCACACAATTTTGTAGAGAAATGTAGTTCGATATAGTGCTTCATAATCACTAAAGTCTATATTTTACAGGGCAACTAAAAAAAAATTCTCGAAAACAAAAACATATAAGATTCGAACTTTATTTATAAACCCGCTATTATTTATCGAAGAATTCTGAAATATTGTGTAGGCATGCAGTTTAGCCAAATGAATCATAATCATCAATAAAACCGGGTTTGGAAACTTTGCTAGTTACGCCCTTTTGCATTTAAGGTGACGATATGTTATTATTGTTATGAATCTCTTAAATTTTACACAATAAGAGATCAGTTATCACACTCCTTAAAACAGTTAGAAGTTTTAATTTATTTTTTTTAATATTAGAAAAAATAGCAAAAATCATTTTTAATTATAGTAATGTAACGCAGTGTATAAATATGACTAAAATTTTAACAACAAAAAAATAATATCTCTAAAATTTTATTAAAAATAAATTATATAATATTCATATTAATACTTTAAGTCGTAATAATTAATATGGTCATGAAATGTGAGCTTTCTGAAAGCCTTGAAATCATAACATTTTACATGCGGCAGGAACCGCACTGATTTTGCCCAAAAGTAGCACTGCAATTGTAATTTATTTATTTATTCGGAATTCTATACACAAGACTATCGTCTCTTATTGCAGTATAGAATTAAATATATGAAGGAAAGGGATTTCATTCGAAATACTACAAAAAAATAATAATATCAACTTAATCTTAAATGATCAAATATTATTAAAATAGTGAAATTAAAAATAGACAAAAATATAAATAATATAGTTTTACAAAAGCAAATTATCAAAAAGATCAAAAAACGTAATTACATTAAATAAAATAATAAAAATAAATATAAAAGTAATCATCATCATCCAATCAAACATTAATGTTTTAAGTTTAAAATAATTAATTTGAAAACAAAATAATAATGTTTTTTTGGAAATATAATATTGTGCATTATTAATAATTTGTATATTGTATGGGATTGAATTCCAAAGACGGATTGAGTATATGAAGAACTGCCATGTGGAAACAAGATAACGACGTTTAAGAGGAATGATTCTTTTGCCTCTGTTAAACGTTTATATAGATGTTCAGGCTCTTTAGTATAAACCACGTTGTGTAAAAATATTAGGACTCTAGTTTTAAGTAAATCATCGAACGGGAACCCATAGAGTTCAGTTGTTGTTATTTGTAAAATGGAATCGTATCATTTCATCCCATATACATAACGTGATATATTTTAGAAAATTGAGTTAAGTTTATCCCTGCTTTCAGCACCACATTCAAAAAAGTAAAGACTGAAACATAATAGGCTCAACTCAGGTAATGGTATGAAACTAAAACTATTTTTTTTTTTTTTTAATTTAAATAATTTAATTCATAAATTTTTATTTCATACCAATACCTGACTTAAGTTACTTAACCCATTCCTGCCTATTGGGTATTTAAATACCCAAAAAGGAGCCATCTTAAAAAATTATAGCTAAAGCCAGGTAAGAGTTGCATCAAATTGATTTTTACGGGTAGGTGGAGAAAGGATTAAAATACTTTAAGAAAATGTTGGTGTAAAATTGGGGGTTGGTAATTATCTGTTCAATTGTCTGCAAATTTACATATTCTGAAAAATTGAAAGAAAGAATTGAAATTGCCTCTGAAAACTTGGAGAAGCGACACATCGGAAAATTTTATTGTTGGCTAATAGTGTTAGGTATTCTTTAAAGTGCAAAAAATTTGTAGCTGGGTATGACAACTCACTTGGGCTACAGGTATGATTTCATGACATGACCATTAAAATACGTATTTTACAGTTTAATGAAGTACCCTTGCTTGAAATATCGATTATTTTCACGTAAAAATGAAGAGTTTAACATGAAAGAGCATAACAAAATAATTTAATTAAAAAACCACAGAGGAATTATTTTATATCAGTGGTTAATTCATAAGTCCCAAGTATGGGAAATCGAAAAGAAAATTATATCAAATAACTTCCAAAACCTTTAGTAAAGAATGTGTGAAATTTCATCGATATTGGACAATGGAATCGGGGGTCAGGCATTAATGGGTTAAGACACTTATGTTCCAACACTAATGCTTCCAGATGGGAAGTCGCCATATAAAAATCTTGGCATACCTAACCAGGTTTGTAAGGGATAATTTTTAGCTTACTCCTTTTCAAAATCAGGGCTTTACCAGTGCTTTAATTTAAATTTCTGCCAATGGAACTAAAAATAAAGTGCTTGCCAGTGTTTGATTTTTCTGACCATCGGAAATTGCTAGGTGGGTCATTTTGCAACACCAAAAACATTTAGAAATCTAATGCAAATATCGTTGTACTAACCCAAGTTGTTACAATTAACATACACTTTTAAATTTGGTTGGCACTTTGTTTGTCTGTGTGCAGATAAAGAAACTTCTTTAAGCCTGTTTGACATCCGCTTTTTTGTAGCGCTTCTACAAGGGGTTTTATATCAAGAACTTTAAATTGTTTGACATTCCATTTTGTTTTTTACAACATTTTATAGAAAAATTCTAAAAATCCTAGTGTCATACCAGTGGGTTTCTATCCACCTCAGTCTCTTTCAATATGCCCTCTTTTTATTCGTTCGTAAACTTGCACCGAGCAAATGAAAACATGTTGCAGAAATTTAAAAGTTTAATTTAATTTGTATCATGTTTTTGAATAATAATGTTATAAAAGGTTTATTAATTTAAAATGTTAACGATAAAATAAGCAAGACAAAATTAAAATACATTAAATTTTAATAGAAAATAACAACATGTTGCAATTATTTTTAAGTGTAAAAGAACTGTTTTCATTTGTTTGACCGAGTTCGGTATTTTGTTGCTGAGAGGAGTTGGAAGTGAAGTCTCTCTATTTGTATATACTCTTTGGTCATACAGACTTTAATGAGCCAAAGTATATCCTTACTATATTTACATATTTATATGATATCAGTAAACAATTTACCAAAAATAAGGAGTTCCAAGGTCAATCAGCTAATTTATAGATGACAGCATAATAAATATGTAATCATCTTGATTGACAGTAACTTAATGACGTTAATAAGAACGTACAGTACATAATAGTAACAGTAATTCTTTATTTTCAAAGATTTCAAAACATGTAATATACAATATAGTTTGATAAGTTCATAAAAAATAAAAAAGAATAATGCGTTCGGCTCTGACATCGCCGTCAACCGGAAAAAAGGTTACAAGTAAAATAATAGTGTTAATTTTATATACAAATTGTTTCTATTTTATATAGGCATAAATATTTTTTCTTTTAATTGTATTCATTTTTTAGTATTTTGCGAAATTTATAATCACTGGTAATGTAATTTTCAAGGATTTTTCAAGTATAGAGCTCTCCATCTACTTTCAGATCCAGATCTACTTTCGATATTTTTATACACCCAAATTGGTGTAGCCTGAAGTTATTTAAAATGGGACATCTACAAATAAAATGCTGAATATCTTCAATTTCCTTCATATTGCATAGTGAGCATAATTTTGAGTTATTTTTTGTAAGTTGTGATCCATTAAGCTTTATGAAATCACAACGAGCGTTGAATATCCGCGTAACTTTATTTTGATTTATCACATCCTTAAAGTAGTATTGACCTTTAGTAAAGTTAAGATTTCCATACAATGTATCGGATTGTGCCGCTTTTAGAAATCGATCCTCATAACACTTTATTTTCCGAGTGCTATTACATAGTACTGGATATTGCACTCTTATAAGGCCATACCAGGTTGCAACTGTACATTAAAATTGTTGCTCAAGTCAATACTTTTTATTTATTTATTTATTTTTTTGCCCAAAAAATATGGTTTGCTAAGATTTTTAAACTTAATTTATGTGGAAGGCGAGCTTCTGCAAACTTTAATATGGTTCGTTTTAAATTGCTTAAATAAATGACATCTTCTAAACCTGATTCTAACATTAAAGAATAATTAGAGGTTGAATTCACAGTTTAAAAATTCTTTTAATAAAATATCTCTGTAATTTATCAATTTATTTAAAGTGCGTGTGAACCTAAAATTGGACACCATATGATTGAATGGCTTGGTGACTGCAGTAAATATGTGATGTTTTGTTTTTATGGTAATATTGGATTTATTTAAAAAAGAATTCCATGTAGCGTTGCTGATAGGTTTTGCTGTATTAAGTCTGTTTAGTACATGTTTTGTAAATACCATTTTTGGGGTTAAAATCTTTCTTTAGTAGCTCTACGTATTTACAATCTCAATTTCTTCTTCTTTTAAATACCATTT